>KK121363.1:46378-81188 GCA_000611955.2 Stegodyphus mimosarum | reverse complement strand
GTATAATAATATATATATATATATATGATTTTTTGTAGCGTTAGTCTAGTATTGTAAGTTTACCTTTTATCGCTATGGAGAACTACTTAAATCGGTGTTAAAAGACAGGGTTACTCCTGCTCGCTAGTACGTAGTACATTTGTAACATTACAAATGATTTTTTGAAGCTGAAGTATTTGACTTTATCAACATGTTTCTTTCATTGTGTTATTAATTTTGAAAAGTGTATTTGTAATAACAATTGTATAATAGACTCATATCTATGTCTTGGAAGGCCTTGTTTGCCAATGTATCTTTTGCTTTGAAATATAAATACTTGGAGGCAGAGGCTATGATCCATGTGAGGCAGGCGATTTAGTCAGCCAGGTAATGAAGCCTCTGTTCTCTGGTACACCTCTCCTAAAAGGGCAACCGAAACAAAGCAATTTCTTTCTAGAAACTTCTCCGGAAGTAACGCCCACCTGAGGAGAGAATGACTAAGCAAAATTCGTTCTCTTTCCTTGATCCTTTCCCAAAAACACAGAAATCTTTATTAAATTCAAATAAAAGAAAAAAAAATAATAAAAATTCATTGAAGCATCTGTTCTTCCCAAATTTAAAGAATTTACGTAACCGAATATTGAATTAATCATAAATAATAAAACATTAAATTATTAATTCAAAGAATTAAATGAAATTAAGATTTTCATAAATAAGAATAATAATTAACTTGATCTCTTTCATAATCAAAATCCAAACTATTATCAGCATAACAAAGCTAGGTCTAGTAATTTTTCTCCAAAGTTACAAATTTTCACAATATGCCAAACTATGGCAACCATGTTCCTAACAATCCTTCAGTCAACAATGTCGTCATGATCATATCGGTTAAGTTAGGTTTTAGTGCAGAGGCTACCTATTGTGCACCTTGAGTAAGCACGTAAAGACTGCTTATACTAGTTATGCAGATTAACATCGCCTTCCTGGGGACCACGGCGTCGAGGTATTAACGTTGTTTAAGGTAAAATTTCTGCAGGAAAACAGAATTTGGGCACAAAATCTCTAAAAGGAACAACGAGGAGGCTCGTTTGGTAGATAGCAGGTTTAGCCGAGGACTGAGTTAAGCCGACTTTGCAGTTCTCTAATGTTTTTAACGGAAAATAGATCGCTGTGCACTTGGGGGGAGAATAGTGCAAATAAATTAGAGAAAGATTTAGTGAAGAAGGTAAATGTTTTACTTTTTTAATGTATCATATAATCATTATTAAGTAATTAAATTAATTTGCATTTTAATTTTTTTCATATATTCATAATCTCTACCAACTTACGATAAATATCAATAGTTTAGAAATTTTTTAAAAAACAATTCGGGAAAATCACCAATTTGCATGCTATAAGTAACTTTTATCTCTTCAGCTGTAAAACAATTGCCAAATTGCTCCAAGGTCGTTGCATTAATACGTAAGTATTGTAATTTTACTTTTTCCTGAGCGTTATGTTTTTTAAGATAAATGGAGGTGATGAAGGAGCATATTTAGCCTATTTTCTTTTATGAGTTCAATCAAATAATTATTGTTAAGAATATTATTGCAATGTATGTAGATCATGCAATAAGATTGAGCCAGTGTCAAAGGTGATTACAGATTACGAGCCGAGATCTTAAGCTCAGAAGACAATCCTCTTTCTGCAAGATTTGCGAAGATCCGCAAAAACATCATGCGAGGTATAAGGTATTTCTCCCGCTTTCTTCGCATGCCTTCGTAGTGTGGTGATCACTACGCTGGACGCGTATTCCAGAGGTCCGAGGGCACTGCTCATTTTCAAACATGTCTGCTTCCAGATAACCCAATGTCTGCACACTGGCGCCCGAACTAAGAAGGTGGTGGATGATGATTATCCACCACCGGGACTTGCGATTGGGTTCCCAAAACCCCAGTCACCCTTTAAAAGGAGGAGTATATAAGGTATTTCTCCTACCTTCTTCGCATGCCTTCGTGGTGTAGTAGTCAATACGCTCAAAGCATAACCGAGAGTTCCGTGGTTCGATTCCCGGCGAAGGCGTTACTCATTTTTCATCTCTCTTGCTTTGAAATAGCCTAATGTCTCTACAGAGGAACATGCAGAGAGTGAAGGAGAGTATACTTTAGATTAAAAAAGAACTTTGTTTATCTTAATTTTAAAAAAATGAAAGAACAATAAACAAACACTTTATTTATGCAACGACACAATATTTGAGTCCCAAGAAAAAATAAATGGCTACCACTGTTGCAGGAGACAGGAAAACAACTTAAAAATTGACTTTAAGTGTAAAATAAAAAAAAAAAATAGAAATTCGTAGTTTTGACAGTGCGCTAGTCTCATAAATTAATCGGCTCTACACATTGGGAATGTGAATGATTCTATGAAACTTACGCCGTTGCATCTGTTTTTTAAAATATATATATATATATGTATATATTCTCTTATCATGAAACGTTTTAAAAACTTGGATCCAGAACTTGGATGTCTTATAATGTATTTCTCCCACCTTCATAACATGCCTTCGTGGTGTAGTGGTCAGCACTCTTGGCGCGTCTTCAAGAGGTCTGTGGTTTGAGTCTCGGCGAAAGCACTGCTCATGTTTCATCTCTCCTGCTTTCAAACAATACCTAATGTTTCTACAGTGGTGTCCGAACTAAAACGGTGGTGGATAATGATTCTCCACCACCAGGATTTGGCGATTGGGTCCCCTAATCCCCAGTCACCCTTTAAAAGGGGAAGCATATAAGGTATTTCTCCCGCCTTCTTAGCATACCTTCGTGGTGTAGTGGTCAGCATGCTCGGCGCGTATACGAGAGTTCCGTTGGTTCGAGTTCCGGCGAGGGCATTGCATTTTTCATCTCTGCTTTCAAAAAATACCTAATGTCTCTACAGTCTTAGATAAACATTGTTGTGTTTGTAAGGTTTATTTTAATCAATACGTTGTTTCTCTTGGTAAATCTATCCTGAACATCTACTGTTTCATCTATTCCTCCAGAAATGTAAACAAATCGAGTTTAAATAACAAAAGTTAATATAATAAAGGTGACAAAGATGAATAAAGATTGAAGATGAATTAAAGATGACAAAGATGAATTAAAGATTAATTAAAGATGACAAAGATGAATTAAAGATGAGAAAGATGAATTAAAGATGAGAAAGATGAATAAAAATCTGGCAACCTCAACCTACCGTGCCGAAGCTCTTTTGCTCGTGCTTGACTTTAGAGCTGTTCTATGAGCTGGTGAGTTTAAATTCGATTGGAATTCTGTTAGTTGGTCGTGAGGTAGTGGAGCTAGGTTTTCAGGCTTTAAACTGTGAGTAATTTAATTTTAAGTTGTAAATAATGTAAAATATCCTTATCTTTCGGACTCGCAAGAAGAGGAAGTTAATTTTTTAATGCTTCAGTTTTTTGTAACATGGAACTGCGATGATTATAAATGTTCTTGTTTTGTCATTGTCACTTTAACATTCCAGGGTTGAAGGTACACATAAAACAACAATTTGTGCTGGAGTCAAAGAATGTTAGCCTAATATTTAACTAAACTAAATTTAGTTTCACCTTACATACTCATTTTCGATATTTATCTTCTTAAAAAGAATATGAGTTCATTCAATTTAAATTCTTATGTTTTATCAGTTTCTCTATCCCACAGAAAATTTAGCAAAAATTTAGTATAGAAAATCATTCTTTGCTGAAAGACAATGACTGAAAAGGCAAAAATTGAAAAAGATTTTCTAACGCAAAATCTAACTCTCTCTCCCCCAAAAAATGTCAGTAAATATGTATTTTTTGAGGAGACATGAAAATAGATTTTTTTGTTCAACTAAAGCCAGATGAAAATAGTTTCAAAAATATTTCCGTGAAGGATAAATATCAAGCAGTATTATACACTACCAAACAAAATCCTTATTCAGCCTAGATTTTCTCAACCGTTGATCGGGGTGTTCTCAACAAGGGCAAATTCTCCCCAAAGGGGGGATTACATAGTTACGGGGGCGGAATACGGTCAAGGTTTTTTTTTACTTGTTAGTTTCAGTCGTTTCATTTTTTAATATAAAAAAAAACACTTTTACTCATATTTTTGGATTTTTCGACATTTTCTATACTTGTTGAATTTACAAAACACATTAAAAATAATCTAAATTTAGATAAGTATATACGCATTTTTCGAATTTTAGAAAAGAAGGATATACCCGTTCAGCGCATGGTAGTAAAAGGTTGTGAACCACTGCTGTAGATACATACTTCAGATTATGAAAATATTTGATATGACACAAAGATGCAGGTTTCGGCATTTCTAAATTTAAAGGAACAAATTTTATAAAAATTACGAAATTTAACTTTTTACACGCTTCTGTGTTCCCTATACTCCCCACCGCATTGGCGGGCTCTAACCGTTTATAGACGTTGGCCACTACTTAAGCCAGAAGTGGTGGGCTCTTTATTATAGAGACACCTAACAGGTGGGCCCTCCTTGCCTCCTCAGAGACGGGGCATCCGAACCGTCGGTATCTGGTCCCTATACCTATATTTAGGAAACCTTTCCACTCATAAAAAATTAAACATACCCCTTTTCGCTCCCATACGACACAAATTGAAGAAGATATTTGATTTTCAAATCGGAAGTCCTATTCAGGGGCCGCATACAAATTGAAGAGAAAAATGTTTGCATTTGTACGTAACTGCAAATAAAATATCGTTTAGATAAAGGTTTCCTGCTGTGGGAAGAGATTACACTACTAGCATTTCTTTTCAGATTATTGTCATTCTGTTCCTGAGATCTGCATTGATTAATGTAACTTTTTTCGAAATTGAATTCTTTTTCACAGAATCTTCTGGAATTCATATTCTAGAGAATACTGGCTGACTACACTATTGGCACTTAGTTAACTTCTAATAATATTTGCATTAATTAAAAATTTAAAAAAGTATTTGTAGTTTAAGGGCATTTTCACTATTACCAGATTATGAGACTAAGGTAGTAAAATTTCCTAAAAAAGTATATTTAGCTATTAAAAATTTACAAATCATTTCTTTCGGCACGCAAAATTAACAAAATTATAAATAAAGAAGCCAGTAAATAAAAAAAATTCTGAAAGCTTTCTGATTTTATATTACACCATAAGGGCGCTTTTTAACGTTTTGTGTGTTAACCTTTATTTATTAAATATCATGTTCTTCGGACTTAAAATTCAAACCAACAGCAATATTAAAAAATACTTAAAAGAGCATATTTTTAGAATTTCCGATAAACAGTCTCGCGCCCTGGAGATAATTTGTTCCCCTACAGCGTTGCCTTTGCACACTTTGCGTTGAGTTTGCTAATCAGGCTCATAAATGCTTCTCAAGATATGAAAAAGATAATAAAGCAAATTCCAAATGCCTTCCAGATGCCCATATTCGGGTGGAGATGTACGTTATCTAAAATTTGAACGCTCAAGGTATCGTTGTTTTATAACAATGCGAGAAATATACAGACATTTATGCAGATTCTCCATTATTCAATTTCTTTAAATATAATAAAGGGCCATAATATTTGGTGGCAACAATTTCAAAAGTGATTCAAACTTAGCAGAATAGTGAAATAAGTGTTTCTACACCTTCAGTGTCTTTTTGCCGAGTGGAACCAAAAGTAAACGTTCAATTTTGTGCACTGAAGAAACCTGCCTTTACACGCTGCCCGAATTGCTTGTTTTTGTGTTGAATAATTTTAACTCTAAATTTTTCTAAATTGTTTTAGTTGTACTTGTTGTATATGTTTTCCATATTTTTCAATTTTTAATGAAGTTATTTCGAGTTTTTAAGTGTTTTTACGCTGCTGGCGATTGTAAATGCAACACCCTGAAGGAAGAATGCAAATAACACGAAATTTACAACATGTATTAGCGGAGGTGAGATATGCAAATGATTAGAATTTCAGCGCAGGCTCACATCACGCACTCCTGTGACGTCACTTCAAAGCGCTATTTAAGGCTTGGAGTTCGGGAATTGTGTTTTTCTTGTGGTTTTTTCAAAAAAACGATCAATTATGCCTCGTAGTAAACAGCGATCATCGTTTGATCAAGTATCCGAGTTCGACAAAGGAAGGATAGTGGCCTACCGAGAGTGTGGATTATCTTCCAGGGAAATCGGTAATCGTGTTAGACGAAACCAAAAAACTGTAATGTGGATATGTGACCGTTGGATGCAGGAGGGTACGACGGACCGAAGTGTTCGATCGCATCCACCTCAGTGCACCACTTCGCGTGATGACGGGAACATTGTGCACATGGCAGTGACGGATCGCTCAGTCACATCACGAACCATAGCACAGCACATTCAGTCTGTAACGCATCATCCAGTGTCTGCGCGTACCATTCGACGCCGTTTACAGCAGACTGGTCTGTCAGCAAGACGCCCATTGCTTCGTCTACCCTTGATGTAGAACCCCTGACGTCTCCGCCGCCAATGGTGCGATGAAAGAAGAATGTGGAAGGCAGAATGGAATGAAATTGTCTTTACTGAGGAGTCATGCTTCTGTCTGCAACACCACGATGGTTGGATTCGAGTCTGGAGAGACCGTGGAGAGAGGATGCTGAACAGCTGCGTTATGCACCGCCACACTGGTCCTGATCAGGTATTACGGCATAGGGCGGTATTGAATATCACTCTCGCACTCCTCTAGTACGCATTGCCGGTACTTCAAACAGCCAGCGCTCCATCTCCGAGGTGCTGGAACCAGTTGTCCTTCCTTACCTTCAGGGCTTGAACAGAACTATATTTCGACAGGATAACATGGTACGCATGGCACGCATTGTCCAAGAATTCTTCGTCAATCGCCAAATTGAATTGCCTTCCTGGCCGACTTGCTTTCCGGATCTTTTGCCGATAGAAAACATGTGGTCCATGGTTGCTGAACGATTGACCCAGATTACATCCCAAGCTGCCACACCAGATCAACTATGATAACGTGTGGAAGCTGCTTGGTCTGCTGTACCCCAAGAACACATCCAAAGTCTCTTTTAATCAATGCCGAGGAGTGTGGCAGCTGTGATCTCTAACAATGGCGGCTACTCTGGCTACTGATTCTAGAAAGAACCACACTTCACAGAAGTCTATAAATTTAATCATTTGATACTAGGTCAACATGTTATCTATTAAATAAATTTTGTTGTGATATGTCTTGTCTTTCTTGGTGTTGCAATTTGGGGGGCCAGCAGTGTATTTTGCCGAGAAGTGAGAGCTGAATTAATTGAATGAAAAATATGTTTCCAATTAAATTCGAGGAAATAAGTTTAAATGAAGTGCAGAAAAAAATTTGTATAATTTAATGTGCCGTACAAGGGGAAGTCACGTGGTGTCCACATCAGATTTTGTTTTTATATAAATTACAAAAACTTGAATCTCTGCGTCATTTAGAACATTTTTATAGTAGAAATATATATATCTACGACCAACGAAAATAAGGCTGTGTAAGATTTTTGTGGGCGCTAAAAGTATGCAATATATACATTTATAAGTAAACCAACACCAAAGGACGGAAAAAACAATCAAGGACGACAAATCAATACTAGTCGTAATGCCAATAAATTCTTTA
The DNA here is from genome assembly GCA_000611955.2 of Stegodyphus mimosarum. Classification (NCBI taxonomy): domain Eukaryota; kingdom Metazoa; phylum Arthropoda; class Arachnida; order Araneae; family Eresidae; genus Stegodyphus; species Stegodyphus mimosarum. The sequence continues at coordinate 73,611 of KK121363.1, read as the reverse complement.
TTTTGAATGTTAGAAAACTAATCAGTGTCATTACACTTGAAAGGAATTAATTAAATCATTTAAAATGCAATGAACTCTGCCGCGATTTCGTTGTTGGAAGTTGGGTGATTCATTTAAAAATCGTACTAAATCCGCTGACATTCATTACTATTGGCTTTATTTTATAACTCCTGGTCAAATTAATGTCGAATACGAATCCATATGATATATTGTCTTGTTTCAAAACTAATTATTTCAAAAATGATTAATAACTGTAATTAATCGAATAACTTTTAATAAGGAAGCTTATAGTTTAAGAAATAATTAAATGAAAAGTATTTAATTATCTCGAATGATAGCAAAGCTTACTCGATAACTAAAGACTTTTCATTCGCATTATGACATTTCGAAAGGACTGGTTTTTTTATGAACTCAATGCAATACAAATTAAATTAGAAGGCAGCAGAAGCATCGTTTAACAGCTACAATAACGTTGCAAATATTTATAAAAATTTTCATTTGGATATATTATAATTAAATACATTTTAATTCATATTAGTTACGTATATTATAAATAAAATGAATGTTTAAATAATTAAAAATTCTTTTATTGTTTTAGTTGTCTTAATTTGTTAAGAAAATCTGATGTGGACAGCACGTGACTTCCTGGTAGGCTTTTCAAATTATGCACTTTTTTGCAGCATTTCATTTAAGCTTATTTCCTCGAATTTCATTAGAGGTATGTTTCTCATTCAATTAATTCAGTTCTCAATTTGTGGCAATACAAAAGTACATAAACCTCAAAACATCTTGTAAAGTTATTGGTTATTTTTTATGTGGAAGACGTGGAAATTAAGCAATGCTATTGCGAAGATTCAAATCTGGATCTCTCGAACATGCGCCGAATGTGCTACTGTTACGCCACGAAGGCATGCAGGAAGGAGAGAGAAAGTTAAAAACTGAAACATATAGAAAAACATAAAACAGCAAATATGAATAGTTAAAAAAAAATTTACAGTTAAAATTTTAAAAAAATTAGAGTTTCTGAGCAAAAACAAGCAATTTAGCCAGCGACAAAAAGGCAGATTTTACGTTGCACAAAACTAAAAATTTACTTTTTGTACCACTCGTGAAAACGGCACTAAAGATGCAGAAATACTGACTTAACTCATTATTCTGCTAAGTTTCAAATGTAAACAAATATGGCTGCTTTATTAGGCTTAGTCGCGTTTAAACAGCTTTTAAATTGTTGATAATTCTACAACTATTTTATGCAGATTAACCAAAGGCAAAAAACCTTAACCTGAACATAAGAGCAACATAATTAAAACACCTTTTAAAGCAAAAAATGTACAATTTAAAATGTTCTGAGGCTACTCGTTTTTGAGTTTTGCAAGATACGTACATACGTACGTACAGACGTCACGAAACAAAATCTCTTCTGAATCCATTTTAAATCTATTTTGTTATACGTTTTGGGAAAAAGGGTCCTTTATTCTGTCCATATGTTGAGATGTCACTCAAAAACATTGTTAAATTGCATTCGATAGCGGCCAAAATGGATATTTTCGTTTAAATATGATACATGAAACTTTTCGTAATTACAATATTTCCTTTAGTTCATACAAGGAAATAAAAATAAAAAATATATAAAATTTAAAAGATAGGACCTAAATATTTTATTAAATAGCAATACTGATTATGCATCGAAACCATGTTGAAGCTGCCTACCACGAGGGTGCATCTATGATAAACTGAAGACCTAATGTTCCCGCAGTAGCCACATTTGCTAAGCAGAATGGATGGTATAAGGATGTTAGCGTAGCTTGTTCAACATTTCGAAAAATCTATACTAAAGAGAATTTTAATATCACTCAAATATTTTCATTGAAAGCAACGCAATATACATATAGCTCTATCTAACTTGGAATTTAAGTCAACTAATTAAAGCTTGAGGAGAATTAAACTATTTTTTGGGAAAAGCAATAAGAAAAAAAATCTGATATGTACACCACATGACTTTTCTGTGCGGAATATTAAATTATACGCATTTATCATTTCATTTAAACTTATTGGATTTAAGTAAATCTATTTCGTCGATAGCGCATAAGCCACAAAAGAATAAATGCACTCTTTAAAATTCACTACATTTGTTTACCATTATTCTGGCCCTAGCTTCACTTAACAGTGTTATCTCATTCATTTTATAACTCCTAATGCACAAAAATTATATCATCTGAAGAATTATCTAATCTTTGCCACATGTTCTATTCAAATACTATAATAAATCTAAAACGATGCATAAAAGAAAATAAACAAATAAAAAAGAAACAATTTTTTACAGCTGATTCAGCGCCGCTTACCTAATGCGGTACTCGTAAACCTTCTCCTCTGTCCCAGACAGAGTGGAGACAATATTTGCTGCTAATACGAAACACTTATTTCCACAAATTTCATTAGAGATATATTTCACATTCAGGTAATTCGGTTCTCACTTTGCGGCAAGGTAAAAGTAATAAAAACTCAAAATATCTTCATTCAAAATTGAAAGGTATAGAAAAACATAAAACACCAATTACAGTTAAAACAATTAAAAAAACAAGTTTACAATTAAAATTAGCGTTTTTGCGCAAAACAAGCAATTCGCCAGCGGGGAAAAAGGCCGATTTTTCGTTGCAGAGAACTTAAAGCTTCCTTTTGGTCCCACTCTGCAAAAAGACACTGAAGGCGTAGAAACTGATTTAATTTCTTGTGGAAGCTATGTTGAGGCAATATAGACATAATTTAATAACTTAAATGATAATTCCAGATTGCATTAAGCGGGATTCAGTTCGCAATAATAAAAGAATACGTTATCTATGTTATTGCGAAGCTTAGTTTTTCCAGATTGGCAACAAATCCGCTATGCTGCTAAGTTTCAAATGTAAACGAATGTGGCTGCTATAGTAAAACAATTATGTTTAGCCACACTTAAACAAGTTAATTGCTGTCAATTGTTGGTAATTCTACAACTATAGAATGCATTTTAATTAAAAGTATAAAAACCTTAACCAGAAGATAAGAACAACATAATTCAATCATTTTTAAAGCAAAAAAAATGCGCAATTTTTACCACCATATAAGAATAAAAAAACTGAGCTCACGGAGCCGAGTAACAGAGTGGGTATATATATATACTTTTGGGGCGGCTGTCTGTCGCCAAAAAGGGATGTGCACAATTACGTGCTGTAGCAGTCCTTAATACAAAATTTCAACGTTCTGAGGCTACTTGTTTTTTAGTTATGCTAGATACATATGTGTAAGAATGTATGTGTAGACGCTGCGAAAAAAATCTCTTCTGAATCCATTTTAAATCAATTTTGTAGTTCGTTTGGGGAAAAGGAGTCCCTTATTCTGTCGTTAGGTACAGATGTCTCGCAAAAGCATCGTTAAATTGCATTGGATAGCGGTCAAAATGAATATTTTCATAGAAATATGATACCCGGATTTTTTCATGTTTACAATACCTCCTTTACTTCGTACAAGGAAGTAAAAGCGTTTTCTAAAAGTCAAATTTTTTATCTGATCCGAATTAGATTTAATAAATAAAATTGCAGATTACCGATTTCGTAGTTGAATTTATGTAGAATAACAATTTACTTTCCTGAAAAAAAGCAAATTTTCTACCTAGTAAGCATACTTCAATCGCTTTTCAAGCAATCATGCAAAATTTAGTAGCGACAAAAATGCAAATTTATCAAGTAGCGTATTTATTTTTTAAAGAATAGGCTGTTATCAATTAAGATGTTAATAGCTAAATGTTAGTAGCAAAAATTAAGTGTTATATACCTGCTTTAAAGGAAAATGCCATAAAGGAATTCATCTTCAAGTTATTGTTCTGAAGCATTATTTCTCGAAAATCTGAGCAATGAAGATAAACTTTTCATTTTCTTCTACAAGTATGTTTGTAATTCTTCTGTTACTTCCTTATCAAAGTGATTACTGTGCTTAGTTACCAAAAGTGGTAAACTTAATTCTTCAATTTGTAGCATGCAGATTTCAAATGTTATTCATGTAGATTTCAAATGTTAAGTCTTATGCGTTGATTACATTGACAAGGCAGTATCTAGACTGTTACTGGCATAAATATAATATGTTAAATAAACGTTTCATATATGTTTTAGAAAACTACTTATGCAAATTGCGACAAAAACGTGAACATTATGTGGTACCTACATATTATGCCGTCTACCGTTAAAGTTGGAGAAGATTCTGCCGTAGTTATGCCAATCATTCTTGCGGAATTCTGAACACACTGGTACCTTTTTATTTAATAAACAATCAGTATTCGACTCGCTTCGTGTTTGCGCTTGCACAAAGAAGCTTTAGTTCATTCCTACTATTTCGCTACGTCCTTTGATTTTACTGGATGCTCTGGCTTGAGAGCTATGAGTACAAATTTCCCGTTATTAATTGTTCCAATATATTCGTCTGTTTCATCTTTTTTTCCAACTGTATCCAGCTCATCATATCTTACCCATTACTATAAACTTTTTTTACCGCAAGGTCCCATCCTTTTGTTGAAAATAATCCACTGTTTTCTGTCTGCAAAAGACATGTCTCAGATTTGAATTATTTGTTCTTCAAAAATAAGAAAAATTAGAGCAATAACAATTAATTTATATCCATGTTCTAGAATAAACGGTGGTCTATCGAGAATCAATCTGGGCTACATCAAACGAAAGTAGAGATGTTATAAGTTAAGTCTCGCTTACCCGTAATTGCAGGTAAATCACCCTGACGACAATTTCTTGGTCAACGGTATAGTACATATTTAATGGATAATACTCTTATTTTATAGGACTCTTTTATTATTATGCAATCAGTTATACTATTTATAATATAAAATTAAAAGATATCTTATCGGAATTATTCTAATGTTATTATCTACTTCTTTATTAAATAAATCTTTGGCGGTATATCAGAATTGCATGTTAAGATTAGGCTACTGAGTTTGCAAGTTTTGGAGATTAAGCTCGGTAAACACTTTACCAAGGAAATATTAGCCATTGTATTCTGCACAATAATCAATTATTATGCCGCCATTTGTTTACATTTAAAACTCTTAGTAGAATAGTGAATTGAGTCAGCTGGTGCACCTATTTCAGAGTGTTTTTGCTCAGTGGGATGAAAAGTTAAGTTTCAGCTTTGCGCACCTAATCGTTTGTTTTCCTGCTTATTGCCTGAATTGCTTGTTCTGTCGTAGAAACTCTAATTGTAAAAGTTACATTTTTAACTGTATTAGTTTTCTAGTTTATTCTGCAGTTACAATTATCAAATGCAGCACAAAATTGTGTATAATTTAATAGGCCGTTCAAGGAAGTCATGTTGTGTCCCCATCAAATTTTTAATTCTAGTTATTTATTATTTTAACACGTTTCTTTTCAAAGCAGATTTATTAGTCTGCGTAAAATTTCTCGTATATTCTACTTGGATATTATTTGAGTAAGAAACCAGCCTGGTGTATTCCTTTGCTATCAATGTTGCTATTAGGGTTCTTTTATCAGTTATCCAATCAAGTTTCAAATGATTTACGATTCACATTAATAGAAAATATGTATATATATATATATAGAGAGAGAGAGAGAGAAAGTTGCTTTAATTCTTCATTTATTATACCCAAGCAATTTCATTTTAAAGCTTTTACTTTTAACTCAGGCTAATACGGCGCTCCTACCTTTCCATCATGAAGCAGAATTTCGAAATGAATATCATAGTGACGCCCCCCTCTTACCTTTCAAAAATCGTAAAGGGCGTGCCTGATTGAAGACTAAATAGGTCAGGACCAAGGAATTTAATTTTGTAAGAATTACGAAATCTAACTTTTCATACTTTCCGCTTTACACTTTTTACTCTATCGTACGTTTATACGTTCCTACATTTATATTTAGGAAATTGTAATATTCCTTATAAAAATAAATTTAAAATACACAGTCCAGTCACATTAATGTGACCACCACGTACTTTCCATGTCAGAGTTAAATAACCAATCACAGAAGGCAGGTGGCAGCACAGTGCAGTTGAGCGTATATAAAGGGTGTGTGAGGGCTTCGGAAAACATTTCAATCGTTGGCGTAATGCAGAAACGAAGCGATTTATCCGACTTCCAAAAGGGCATGATCATTGGCTTTCGGGCCAAGGGTGGAAGCATTTCCGAAACGGCTGAGTTTGTGAACTGTTCGCGTGCCGCCGTGGTAAAAGTGTACCGTGCATGGCAAAATGGGACTGTCCAAAATCAGCGACGTGGCAAATGTGGTGCACCACGGGCCATAGGTGACAGAGGCGAACGACGGTTCGGAGATGCGTTCGGGCAGATAGACGGGCTACCGTTGAGCAACTGACCACCAAAATGAACCAAGGGGCTACCAAAAGTGTCTCCCAAAGTACTATTCAGCGAACATTGCTGCGTCTGGGCCTCCGAAGCAGACGCCTGGTTCGTGCACCTATGCTGACTGCTGTTCATCGACGGCGAAGGCTAGAATTTGCACGCCAGTACAGCAGCTGGACGTCCACTGAGTGGCGACAGGTTGCGTTTTCGGATGAATCGCGTTTTATGCTCCATCGGACAGATGGACGTTGGCGTATAAGGCGTGAAACCTCTGAAAGGAACCACCCTGCAACCATTGCCGGAACGGTCCAAGCTGGAGGCGGGAGCATTATGGTCTGGGGAATGTTTTCCTGGCATTCTCTAGGTTCACTGATCATTGTGGAAGGCACAATGGATCAATACAAGTACGCATCTGTCCTTGCGGACCATGTTCACCCCTACATGCGCATTGTTTTTCCTCAGGATGATGGCATCTTCCAGCAGGACAATGCGAGGTGCCATACAGCTGCCAGTGTACGTGCGTGGTTCGAAGAGCACCAGGATGAGTTTACCGTCCTCCCCTGGCCAGCAAACTCACCTGACTTAAACCCAATCGAGCATCTGTGGGACCATCTCGATCGAGTTGTTCTCGCCATGGATCCTCAACCGCGTAATCTAGCGCAGCTGGCCACGGCATTAGAGTCGGCATGGCTCAACATCCCAGAGAACACCTTCAGGGACCTATGTGACTCTCTTCCTGCACGTCTCGCAGCAGTCCGCTCTGCGAAAGGTGGTTATTCTGGCTTTTGACAGATGGTCACATTAATGTGACTGGACTGTGTAGTTTGATTTCCTTACGATACAAAATCACTGAGATATTTAATTTCAAAATTTGCCATTTTTGATAGCATTTTTAACTTGAATTAAAGGATCGATTAGTAAATAAATTAGAATAAATCGAGGTCCTTTCCCCTTAAATGCGGTTCAATGATAATCTTTTCTTATATACTAGTGTCTTTATAATTTCGGTACACGCAATATGCCAAAATAATTTTTCCACCAGTAATAAGTTTTCATAATTTAAAAATGGGTTACTAACATTCTGATTAAATATTATTACTTTCGAAACGTAATTCAAGTAATCATATAAAAAATTCCTTAAATTGCAAATATTTTTCATTTTTTATCAACACAAATAATAATATGAATTAGGTACGTGATAATACTAAGGCCTGCAAGTTATTTCTAGAATATAAATTCTGTACGATTTTGTGAATCAGATCTCCATTTTAGAAAAAAAAATCTGCATGCTTTCAGATTTTACATTACGACCAGAGGGGCGTTTTTTTTAATGTTTTGTGAGTTGCCTGTATTTATTAAATACCATGTTCTTCGCACTTAATCCATAAAATTCAATTCAACAGCAATATCGCAAAATAATTTAAAAATGAACATATCTTTAGAATTTCCGATACACCGTCTCGCGTGCTGGATATAAAAACGTTTTTTCTTGATAGTGTTGCCATTCGTCGCTTTGAAATTGTTGAGTTTGTTAATCAAAAATTCGTTAAAGTCTTACAAAATATGAAATTGATAATAAAACAAATTCTAAGTTTGGGTTTCCAGATGCCCATATTCGGGTGGAAACGTTCAATATTCAAAATTTGATGGATCTAAGTACCGTTGATTTATCACACTGCGAGAAACATATTGACATTTATGCAGATTCTTCATTATTTAATTTCTTTAAATATAATAGAAGGCTGTAATTTCTCGTAGCAATAGTTTGAAAATGAATCAACACAGAAAGTGAATCAACGCAAAATGCCAAAACGAAATAATCAGCCTTTCTGAGCTAACGCCCTTTGAGATAAAAACACTGGTTAATACTTTTTACAATAATCTGCGTATAAGTACTCGTTGCTTAATTTCCTAACACCATAAATACTTTTGTAAAGTGATATTTTATTTTTAGATAGGGACAAATACAAGCATTCCGCTTTGCAATTTGTGTAAACCCCCTGAATTTGATGCTCGAATTTAATACAGAATATCTCTATCAATTTTTATCATACAATTTTGAACGAGGGCAAAATTTTGCTAAGTATAGGGACCGGACGAACGTATGTAAAGTTAGATTTCATAGATTTTACCAAGCTAATTTCTTTACTTTTGAAATTACCAAAATAAGACTCTTGCCTTATTTAAAACATTTTTAAAATAGAAAGTATCGGGTTTTAACGAACGTTTTCTGTCACAGCAATTATCATCTGCGTAAACAGTTCGCGTTGACGTGTTTAATCATATTTTGTCAAACGAACTTTGGCCTTTGAAAGAAAGAGACTTGCTTTAGAACACTGTTTGGGAAATTCGTGTATCGTTATCATTAAGTACAAGGTGTCTAAAATGAAACTATCCCGTTACCATATCAGAACTAAGCTACCATATAACGCTAACATCATTTACTTCCACTTCTGTTGCAAAACGTGAGCTAGAGAATGTCACCAAATCATATGTACAACTTTATGTACTAATGTTGTATCATATGACAATGTGAAGGTTTAGTACCAAAAGTTCAAAAAACAAAGACTATGACATTCAAGAAACAGAGCGCTTTGGTCGGTCTTCTGATGTTGATGAAGACGCCTGCTAGAACTTTCGGAAGAAGATCAGTATGCAACGACTCTAGGGCTTGCTAAGGAGTTAGACGTTAGTGCTATGCCCATTAGTTGCGCTGTGTATCGCATATAGTTGACGTACAAACTCAATCCCTGGGTGTCACATGAGCTGACTCAAGCAGATAAGGACAGGCGTATTCAGGCCTGCTCTAATCTGCTTGAATATCAAAGCAAGGACAAAATTCTGCACCAGATTGTCACTTGTAATCAAAAGTGAATTTACTTCAGCAACACAGGCGAAAGGGGGGTTGGCCTGCCCCCGGGGAATCCGCCAGTAGCGTCGCAAAATGTAATTAGACAAAAAAAAACGCCATTCTTTGTATCTGGTGGGATTGCTGTGGTATTCTTCACAAAGAGTATTTAAAAAAGGTAAAATCTTCGACAGTAAGATGTACAGCGACATGCTAGCCCGTGTTGACGCTGCCATCAAGGGAAAACGTCGAAATAAGTTCCAGCACGTATAGGTAATGTTCCGTCAAGATAATGCAAGACACATGTCTCTGCATTCACCGGCTGGACTCTGGGCGGACTCAAATGAGATCTTTTGCCAGACCCACCATATAGCCCCAACATCGCTCTCTCGGACTACGACTAACAATTTCTAAACTAAAGGCTGGGTAAGGGGGAAGAACACATTGAACAGTGCTAAGTAGGAAATATTATGTACAGAAATTCTGCCTTTAATTGAATTTCAATTCAATAAAATATTCTCATGAATTTACAGCATTATGCGATATTTCTAGGAAACTCATTCAAGTAATGGATTCTAAATCAAAATCCATTTAAAATAAGACGTGCTTCTGCATGCGAGTTTTAGCAACAAAATCCGTTTCCCGAAGAACAGATTTAAGAAATTTAATCTAGTTTGTGATTCTTTTGTCCCCTGATTTATCTTGATTCACTCACGAATTAAAAGGAATAATTAATTTACAGTAATGCAGAGTTTTCCTGAAAATTAAAAGCATTTTGAATTAATATTTATTTTCTTTCCTGTTTTAATGAGAAAGCACATTATTTTAATAACCTCTCCAACTGGAAGGAAATTGAATTTTTAAACACCATATTTATTCGAATTTTGCTAAGTAATATTTTCTCTTGAAACAATAATTTAATTAAATATCGTCTGCAGCGCGGGATACTTATGTAACTGCTTTGATTATTGTGAATTCAAAGGGAAATACCTTATGCAATACAATTAATGTTAACAAAGTAACCTTTTATAGAAGAGAGGGTGTTTTAAAGTCTCAAATCTTAGAATGTATGCGTCACAGCGGGTCAGACCAAATGTCATTTTATAGCTGTTATTTAACCCTTAGAAAACCGAAGCCTTCGCTAACCTGTATGCTTAAAATACAGAAACGCCCGCCGCGTCCATTGCTCGTCCCTTTCGTTTCCTCTTCCCTTCCGTTAACGCACAAAGAGGAGTGAAGTTTTCAAAATAGATCCTTTCTGCTCTCTAACAAAGAAGCTTTCATTAGCATTTTAGAACAAGTTGTCCGCAATAAACTGATACAATGCATTTGAAGAAACTGCGCCTACTACTTCATACCTTCATACCTAAGGGGGAGCGAATAAAACAACATCGCGATCTCGGCCGTTTCGGGTGGATGTGGTCGTTTGAATGAAAGGCTGTCTTGGCCGTTTTGGCGTTCAAAGGGTTAAAGCAGCAGCAGAGTAAGAAAAAATTATTGGAATTCTTAGGCGTAAGGTATTGCGTTGTAAAAATGTGAAAATTTTACGCAAAAACTGAGCTACATTTTACAATTTTGTTTTCATAGAGACCCAAATGCTGCGGGGGTTGAGGTTGCTTCTCTGATGCTGAAGAGGGCTGATGTTTGACACTTGAAACTATGAAGTCAAAGCTTTTGACGGTGAAATCAAAGACCGAAATTTTGTTCCGATACTTCAAGATCGTCGATAAATTATTTTGCAAAATATGGCAATGTCTTTCTTCTTTACACCTTTGTCTACTTCGTTAAGAATCATCACATTTTATTTAAACGTTACCCTCTTTCGTTTTGATATTTTTATCATAAAGTTCACAACTAAAAGGATTTTCACTCTATACCACAAAAATCAGAAATAAAAATGATTTGAAGCTGTTGCTCAAACTTAAGCTGGTCAGCAAACAGGTGGGTAAATGCTTTCTCATTCGAAAAACACCCTCCTTCACTTCATCGCTCGTATAGAATTGAATGCGACAATACGCAACGATCTATCTGCTTTTTTGTAGGACCAACAGCTACACGAATGTACGTACCACAGCAAATGAATATCTCGAAAAATCATCCGTTCAAAAATTTTTAAATAGCGAGTGTACTTTGCTGTTTGGAGTTTTTCATATAAGTAATTCACCTTCGGGAAGAATCCTGTAAAAATGTTCTTTAAATAGAGGGATTTGCAATATAGATAGTTTGTTAAACACAGGTTTGACTACATTCGGAAAATTTTGTAAAAGTTCTCCGATTTCCTTCTAAGATTACAGTATCTCCATCGGAACAAAATTCAATTAAATTATTTTTCAAATGGCTTACTAAAATCCATATGAATCTAAAACCTTAATTATATAAATATGTATTCATTCAGAGGTAGTGCTTTCTAACTTGAAATTTGAAGGGATTCGCTGATTCGATGCAAATTAACAAAGAACTCGTGCAATTTCTTTGGAGGGGAGAGGCGCTACTAAACTACTCTTTATCTCTTATGACTAAAAAACCCATATACATTACTAGGAACACAAGTATATTCCATAAAGGTTCTATATAAATAATCCACATTTTTCGGCGTATAAATCTACATTTTTTTTTTAATTTTTAGGTATATTCGTCGTATAACGCGCACCCAATTCTTCACGAAATAACCTAAAAGATACATGTGCAATGCTCTTATCTCTAGAGGTCACTTATTCGAACATTTCTTCTACTTTTCGAACAATGGTAAACCTCACTGACAAGCGAAAAGGGGAATATTCCGGCAAAGAAGGTGGATTGTATTAAATGCAGAAGTCCAAAAGATTGCTGTTTTAGATCACTTCCAACCCGATTATTAGCCATTTGAAGCCGTGATTTTAAAGTGAAAACGGAAGGCTTTAGTAAATCGCATTTGCTGTAGTTGAAATGCAGTTGATCTAATACTACTTCTAGTAATAAATATGCCTTCCGCAAAAAAGAAATAAACACGGTGCTGGCGGAAAATGAAGACATTTATTTTCCAAACGAAAATGGAAATCGTACTGCAGCAAGGATGTTTGGTGTTGGTAAAAGATGGAATGGATAAAGATTATTTATTTATGAATCAAAATAACAATGATAATGAAGATGAAACAAAATTCGATGATACGCCTCATGATATAACGGAAGACGAACATGATGAACTCTTCATGTTATCCGATAATGAAAACGTTTAATTTCTTAAGGTATGTGATTTTTTTTGAATAAGTGGCATTTTGGTGCATGTCAAAATCTTAATTTTTTCCTTATTTTTAAGCTATCATTTTTATAATTGGGGTATAACGAGCACCCGTAAATTTCAGTCCTACTTTTCGTATAAAAAGGCGCTTATACCCCGGATATACAGTATATTATTTCTTGTTCTCTCGGGTAAGTGAAAGCACTTGAAGCTAGTACTAGGTCCGTGATTTGAATTCCACCGAGGCAAGAGTTGATTTTCTACATTTCCTAGCTTTGAAAAAAGTGATAACTTGTATAGGGATAACCTATGAAAATTGTCAGAGGTTTCCAAAACACTGTTAGACAGATGTCAAGAAAATATCGCTGCTGAACAACCGAATTATTGCCTAGTCGATAGTTGTAGTAATTGATTACTGAGTAGTTAGTAGTTGAAGTAGTAGCTGATTATTGAAAACTGCATAAAAAATCGTACAGATGTTGTTCGCACATATTTCAGACGATTTTGCTTCGCTATTAAAAAATTCATCTGCTTGAAAATTTGTTTTTTAATTGCAGCTATATTTTTGAAAGCATTAATTATTATCTGCTACTTGAGACTTTTGTTTACATTCAAAATGGCGGTTTTAAAGAAGCAATAGATGGAAGGCTATGTCTGTGCCCTTTCCGAAGAAAATTATCCCTAGTTATTACAAAACACTGTAAAATCCATGTATTTTAGATATCTAAAGCTATGATAAGAAATATTATGAACAAAACAAGAAAAAACCGTCAAAGTTTGCATTCAAGTAGAAACATTGTTCCAAATACAAATTCAAAGGAAAAATAGACTATTTCGAATATTTCAAAGGTAAGATATTTAATGCTAAAAGAAATTCCGAAAAGTCAAAGGACAGTAGTAAAATCATTAATATGTAACACTATCAACTATAGACAAAAGTATTAATGCTGATTTGAATCTTAAAAAGGCGAAAAAATATAATGTGCATCGTCTTTCTCTAAGACATAACTGAGAACAGAGATCGCACTGCAGAATTCTTTATGAGAAACACTTATCTGGATAAAAATGAAAAAATATTGTCATCATAGATGAATCTTGGGTGTGTTTAAATAACTGCAATAAAAAAAGATCCTTTATTATTATCAAAGAGGAGAAAAAATCTTCAAACAGGGTTCAAAGAATCCAAAGAAAGTTTTTCAAAAGGATTTATGATTGTTGCTGGTTTTTTATATAAGGACAAATTAAAAATAAAGAGAGTGGAGAAAAATGTTAGGACCAATTCCACACATTATCAGGAACATATCTGATCCCCAGTTTTCAAATATGAAATAATTTCTCTTTAGCCATAGTGCCATCAATCAGCAGAACTGCTTCAAGACTAAGCAAGCAACTACACGTCAAAATCCACTGTTAATTTCATGGAAAAAATGGGACAAGAAATGGGTATCAAGCCCTTTCCCTTCACTCATGTGCCTAGTAAATATTCTGGTATACCACCCATGGATTTTTGCGCTTTTGAATTTTAAAAAGTGAATTGTCTAACCGTCGACCTACAACCGTCCTGGGACTTTGGAAAGCTATTCAAGAGGAATAGAATGAAATACCTCTTCCCACTCTACAAAGGGCTCTATTGCTTTTGAAATTACGATGTAGTAAGGTAGCGAAGAGTAAGGATTATCAAACAGAGCATTTAAAACACGATTTTCAGTAAAACCTCTTTCTGTAAATACACAAAAACTAAATACACTAAAACTCCTTTCACTAGAACATTAAGCTTTGAAATTCATTAAGAAACAAAGTTTTAAAATGTATTTCAAGCAATAAAACTTTATTAGCACTATTTACGATAATAGAAAAGTGTTAGACTTTTTATACTGCTTTCATTATGGGTGCTGTGTAGTTGAATTTCTAATTTCCGGTACATATTTGCGTATCCATTTTGTTAGTTAGAATAGCCCTCTCAGTGAGTTTGGTATAGCATTGTGTCAACGTAATAACCAATAATTCTCTTTAAATATGAATTTCCTTGTTTATTCTATGACTTTCCTGCAAAAGGATTTATAAAATACGTATTTTTTACTACCTATGTACGAAGTAAAAAGGAAGTATTGTAAAAGCGAAAATTTCGGGTATCATATTTCAGCGAATATATCTATTTTGACAGCTGTCGAATGTAATTTAACGATTTTTAGTCTGACATCTGCATGTAAGCAGAGAATAAAAGACTCTTTCTCGCCCAAAAAATTATTAAACTGATTTAAAATGGATTCTGAAGAAATTTTTTGTGGCGTTTGTGCGTACGTACATACGTATGCATGTATCTCGTATAACTCAAAAACGAGTAGCCTCAGAACGTTGAAATTTTGTATGTAGGCTTGCTATAACATGTAGTTGTGTACCTCCTATTTCGGTTGCAATCGGCGGCACGAAAAGTATATATATATATATATATATATCCACTCTGTTACTCGGATGAGTGAGCACAGGTTTTTTTAGGCTTATATGTTTGTAAATTGTGCATTTTTGCTTTAAAAATGATAGAACTATGTTGTTATCTTTCGATTAAGGTTTTTATGCCTTTAGTTATCCTGCGTGCAATAGTTGTAAAATTATCAACAATTTAAAAGTCGTTTAAGTGCAGTTAAGCCTAATTTTGTACTCTAGCAACCATATTTGCTTACATTTGAAACTTTAAAGCAGAATAGTAGATTTGTTGTCAATCTAGAGAAACTAAGCTTCGCAACAACAAAGTAACGTCTTCTTTTAATATTGCGAATTAAATTATGCTTAATCCACTCTCGAATTTTCATTTGAGTTATTAAATTATCCCATATATTAAATTAACATAGCCTCCACAACAAATGAAATCAGTTTCTACGCTTTCAGTGTCTTTTTTTCGAGTGAGACCAAAAGCAAATTTTCAGTTTTGTGCATCGGAAAATCTCTCTTCTTGTCCGCTGGCTGAATTGCTTGTTTTTGGGTTTAAACCATAATTTTAATTGTAAAATGTTTTAACTGTATTTGGTGTTTAATCTTTTTCTACATTTTTCAAATTTTAATGAACATATTTTGCGTTTTTATTATTTTTGTCTTGCCGCGAAGTGAGAACTGAATTAATTGAATGAGAAATACATCTCTAATGAAACTCGAGGAAATAAGTGTTTCATATTATCAGAAAATACTGTCGCCAGTCTGTTTCGGACAGAGGATAATGTTTACTAGCAGCGCATGCGTATTAGGTAAGCAGAGCTAAATCGCCTGTGAAAAGCTGTTTTTTTTTATTTCTTTCATTTCTTTTATACATCGTTTTACATTTATTATAGTATTTGAATAGAACATGTGGCAAGGATTAGATAATTCTTCAAATGATATAATGTTTTTGCACTCTGAGTTATAAAATGAATAAAATGTAACACTGTTTAAGTGAACCTAACCCCAGAGCATCGCTATGGTAAATAAATATAGGGGATTTTAAAATGCGTATTTATTCTATTGTGGTTTATGCGCTATCGACGAAGTAGATTTGATTTAATTCAATTCTATAACTTTAAATGAAATGCAAGAAAATGCGTATGATTTAATATTCCGTGCAAGAAAGTCATGTGGCATACACATCAGATTTTTTGCCATAGCAGTCATATTTGTTTTCATTTGAAACTTAGCAGAATCAGATTTTTATTACATAGTTTTCTAGTAATTTATCACTAGAAATTAAGAAAAACTTTATATTATAACTGACTCAGTTTAAATTTTAGAGAAGAAATAATGACATTAATATATTCTCAAAAGTATTGTGTTTTTATAAAATTCTATACACTACTTTCTAACATTGAAATTTATGATTGGAACTAACGTTCTGCATTGAATTATGTTCAGTGAGCTACACAGAGAGAAAGAACCAAAACGTGCTACGTTGCATATAGCTGTGCTTCTGTACTGTAGCTTTTATTGCAGTTTTTACTGTAAGAAATCCCATTAAGGTGAGATCGGCACTTAATATGCTTTCCAAAGCTCACGATGTCGCCGTAATATGCTTTCCAGAGGGCGCGAATTGAACTTGGAATGACGTGAGGCTCGCTCAGAGTTTATTTCAACAAGACCTAATGCGTAAATCCACAGAAATTGAACTGTGAAATTAAATAAGGTTTTTTGAAAGGGAAATTTTCTCATTATCACTTCTTCATCCATTTTTCGTTTTGAAGTTTCCCTTGAACTAGATGTTACTTTGGATTTTCATCTTGTTGTATTCATATTTAAATTCACTACTAAATTGGTTTCATTTATGGCATTCTTAGAATTGCTTCAGTTATTGCTAACGGTTAACTGAATCGGGACCTCGTCTTTATTTCCTGCGAAGGGAACAGGTAAAGTCTGATTATCTTTTCTAAGCTTTCTTGTCGTTTACAGAGCGATAATAAGATATTAAATTACCTAATATCAAAGAATTTGCTAAATAAGTTTGAAATTTTTAACTTAGGTATGGAAGAATTCTAAGATACAGGTATTAAAGACGGCAAAAATGTCGATTTTTCCAACACAGATACTGTAAAAAATACCCAAACACTGGAGAATATGAGTAATAACAGCAGTATTAAATTAAACATTGTTTTTTCCTAAAGAACAACAACTATAATAAAGGTAAAGACTTTTCTTTGTTAACAATTTTTATTTAGATAAAAACTAAGCTAAAAATTCGGTAATTCTCAGTAAGGTTCTTAGGCAAACAGTGATCCCTGAATACCAGCAATTCAACTTAGATTCAAATCCTGCGAGCTGTTTGGCTACATGGGAGCTTTCGGTGATTTACTCCATTCATACTTTTCCATATGGCTAGGGAATATTTTACTTCAGAAAGTCCTCCACGGAGATAACTCCTCCTCTCAAGCAGATATCCCTAGTATAATAATCTAATAAATAAAATAAATTCATATGTAAGATAAATATCAATCAGTTCCTCTTAGAAAGTCTTCGACTGAGGCATGCAGTCATAGGCAGGTCTCACTTTTTTGCTTTGCTTTTGATCAATTAAACGAAGCAAACGCAGAGCTAGTAAGGTAGACAAATACGTATCATATATTTGGCATAATTTTCACTTCATTATTATCGCTTAATGTCTAATGAATGCATCAAATTTATGTAAGGTATCAAGCAATATTATTTCAGTGGGCGGAGAAAAAAAGCACCCGACACATAGCTTACGTTACGTTACCGATGCATTACGTTACGTTACCGTTTCAACCGTTTCAATAATGCAGGAAACGGATGCGATAAATTAAGTCTTTCATTCAAAAACTGTAACTGTACACTTAATACAGGGATGAACCTCCATTCGAACTTAGACAAATAGAATTGTTACATGGATGTCTTCGCGATTTTCTCCGCGAGTAATACAAATACGAGCTTATTTTTCTAGAAATGTTGTTTCCCTCGTGTTCTTTGTCGCACTGAATTAGGCAAGCAAACAAAAGCAATAGATTATAAAAGGGAGGGAGATGTTTTGTAAGGCAACTGTTGATACTGTTGTTGTCATCACTCGTTAGGAATCCGTTTTTCATTTCAGCAGACATTAGTAGTTGAAGAAATGCCTGGCAGACAATGTCGAAGTTAGTTTCGACAATCAGGCGTTTTCTCGAGGTGTTTAGTCTGACGCCTATAAATGCCAACTGATCCATTCGTCGCTTTAAAGTAAAAGCAATCTACGTGAGTTCATTCTACATTGAAGAAAATAGATTGAAGAAAGAAAAGTATGCATGAAGAACCACATCCGAAAGCATGCGCTGGTGGTCTACAAATGCCGACTGTCAACATTGAGAGAATGTGCAGGAAAAATCAAATGCTCCGATAACAGCAAGAAAAGTTTCAGATAATTGCTAGAAAGCTACATTCAGTCATGCCAGCTTTTACAAAAGCTCTCACTGAATCGAAAACGTTAACGTTAAGGATTGTAAATTGCAATGGTGTTGGGACAGAGCTACTTGGAAAGCTGAATGTTAAAAAGGCAGTACACGGCGACGAGTCTCGCTTATGTTTCCCCAATGACAGTCACCAAAAGAATGGCGTAGAGATGGGACCAGTCATTCTGGGGCTTTGAACGTCATATTGCTCAACCTGGTAGCACCATGGTGTGGGGCGCCATCGTCATGGATAACCATTTCGCATCAGAAACACAGTGGCAGTGTGACAAGGCTTGGATAATATGCTGTAGCTGGTTACTAACACCAAGCGATGACAGAGCTTGCGATGTCGGTTTCACCAGGCAACAGCATCATCTCGGCATTAGAATGGTACCGTGGGCATCAGGAAGGCGTTGCTAATCTGAATAGCTAGTGTAAGGGACATATACTTGCTCAGGGTAAATAATAGGTGACCCCTGCACTTATACCTAACCTAGCTTCGATGGTTGCTGCTTTTCTGCAAGATAATGTCCCACCGCAATCATCAGCTGACAAGCCCTGCGGGTAGCCCAGATGCTTCCTTGCCTGCAAAGAATCTGTAGATCTCGAATTAATCCAGCATTTCTCGGATGTGATTGGGTACCATCTGCTTAAACTGCCTCATCCTCAATAGGCGAACGAACTATGTAAGATTAATTGAACGCATATGACCTTCGAGGTAGTCCTAGAGTATTTTGCCATCATTAAATAATCGAAACCATAGCGGATGGGAGGAAATATTTTTGAAAATATTTAAAAAAAAAAGGGGAAATTTAGCTTTAACAATAGAATATGAAGAGAAATGAAAAGAAAGCTTAATAAATTAGGTCGTTTAAAATCAATAGAAAAAAGAGAAAGAACTAATTTTTCAGAAAAATATTTTTTTCATAATAGAAGTGATAGATGTTTTAATCTAACAAGTAAAGTCGGAGTGTGAAAAATAAACGAAATTGTTCCCTATATTCAAATCTTAATTGTTGAAAAATTAATATGTTTTAATTAAGGTAGAAGAATCAGCTTAGTACTTAAATACCCAAATGAAAAAAAATATTCCAGAAATTTCATCAGAAAAATCTACTTAAAAAAAATGGTGCTACTTTGTTATGTTTGGCGGTAGATGGTGATCGATGCGAATTGTGCCAATCCATTGCTGGACCAATGATTTATGGTAACCTATAGTTTGATCGATGTTAGCGTTTGACATCATTTAATTTTTTAAATAATGCGCATTAACATGCATAAATTCTGTGTTTTTAATATTTTTTATTACTGTTAAATATTAAAATGGGTTTAATTTTATTTGAAATACTGATTTTGTTACATACGATATTTAAATAATTTTATGCTGTGGGTGATGTAATCAATGACGTCATTTTATTTTTTTAAAAATGCGTTTCAATATGTATAAATCTTGTGTTTTAAATGTTATTTATGGATGTTAAATATTAAAATACGATTTAAGTTTTCATTTTTATTTGGAAACTGATTAAATTGGTTTTATTATTTATGATTATTAACTCGCTGTTTGGGTATAAGATATTTGTGCATTACCGGGCTATTTTAAAAATTTTATTCCGTTATCCGTATACGCAGGCTTTAGAGTTTATTCTGTTTTGGATTTTACTCGATATTTGGATAGTAATGTTTTCTTCAGTTTTACCTGTCAATGTCGTTATTGATAATTATTATCAAACACTGGTATCGGAATTTAATAATTCTCCTTTGAGACCTTATTTTGCCCAACCTGGCTTTCCAAATCAGAGGTTCATTTATTATTTTTATTCCGATCTTCGAAATCTTAAAAACAATACCCTATTATTGGAAATATTTTTTTCTCATTTTTTCAAATTTTACATTTTTCTAATCTTCAAGATCCATTAATTTGGCTATAAATTGTTTTATCTATTTACGAAAATTTTGTTTTCCTTTTAATTTTTTAAATTTCCACCCTTGCCTTTTCATTTTCCAAATTTTTTTCATTGAAATTTAAATTATGATTCCATTTTTTTAAATGGTGGTACTTACCATTATATGTTTAGAAGTTATCGGACTCGAAAAAAACATTAGTACATATTTTCCTATTACTTTATGTTATGCATATTTCATTATTATAAAAATTTAATGCAATATTTTCAACGATATCGCATGTTTTTAAAGTTTATAATATTTGGCTATGCTTAACGGTGTTTTTCAAGATGGCAGGCGATTATAAAAACCGCGCCAAAAACATCGCTAAAACCTGTGCGCCCGTCTACCAAAGTAACACTGAAAAAAAAAAAAAGGAAAGAAAAGAAACTATGATATCGCAATAATTCTTGATAGGAAACAAGTACAAGTTTATGACTTTCAGAAAACAATTCAATGACTTAAAAAATCTACTAAAAACAGTTTCAAGACATAGAAGTTGCATTAAAAAGATTTTTAATGTTGCCAGTAAAATTTACTAGTTCAGAAAAAAGCTACAGCAACCTAATAATAAAAAATTATGAAAGATCTACATTTTGGCCAAGAAAAACTTTTAGGCATAGCTATCCTCTTTGTATGACACGAATGAAGTAATCAAGTAAATTTTGAAAGACTTATTGCTGACTTTGCTTCTTTAAAACACAGGAAAAAATGAATTTGGAAATTAGTGTAATATTTTGAAGTGAATTTACATTACTATTTGTACTGCTTCAATACTTTTTATCAAAACGTTTTCATTCAGCAATTTTTATTATAAAAATTATAAATCATTTTTCTGAGTATGTAAAGCTTGGATTAAAAATTATTATAGCAAACACGATTTAAAATAGTGATCTTTGTGGCATATAAAATATTGTTACGAAATGTCTAGGTGCGGTAAGATAGCTTCCCCGCGAAGGAGGCTTAGGGTTGCCAGAAAATGGCAATGGATGGCAAGGTTGCCACATTTGGCAAAAAATCGTCCATTTGGCGACAGAACTGGAGATATGCCATAGACGGATGGAGAACCTTCTGAAACGAATTCTTACTGGTTTAGCCCAGAATGTTCTCGAACACAAGCCAAAAGCTATATAAACCCTGCTGGTAAGCGGAGAGTCAATCAGTGTCTCGTCAGCGAGTTGATTGATAGTCAGTCATTGAGCGAGTGTGTTGTAGCCAAGCTGGTCGTCGAGTGCATCGAGAGTTTCTTAGTGTATCGCGAGTTAGTGCATTGTCGAGTCTCATCTTAGAATGTGTTGAGTTTCGAGAACGACCGAACGGAGTCGTGAGCTGTACTCTAGTGCATCGCGAGTTGCTGCGTGGAGAGTCTCGAGAGTAAGTAAAGTTCCGAGAACGACTGAGTAGAGTCGGGAGCAGTACTCTGGTGCTTTGCCGTGAAGGTGTCTCCACCGTTATATCCTGATAGCCTGAAGGCTGTGTTGCTGATTGTCTCAGCGTGTTTATAGTAGTTCTTCGACAACTGTAAGCGTAATTTTGGAGCTGTCTTGAAAAATACTGGCCAATAAAGTGTGTTTTGATACTTCATTAGTGTCGCCGATGTTATTCACTCCAAATCCACGAACTCTTTAACGTACGTACAAAGAAGAAAAAAATGTAACAATATAATAATATACCGTGAATCCCTTCTGAAATGATCATCCGTACTTTCACATGATTGTAGTCATGTCTGAATGTGATTACGGTGGAAATGTAATGTTCATTTTCGATGCTGAGTGACGTTTTCAGAATTGCATAAATTCCAGTCACTTTTAAAGGAGCTCGTCTACGAGAAATGGTCACCACGAAGGGTTCACTACAGTTAATTTGACCGCATGCAGAAGCACCCTTTTATTTCTTTGCCTCAGATAAAAAATATCTAAACAGGGCTCTGATGATAGGTAACATTTCTTTTGCGTGTGTGTGAATGAGAGTAGTACCAGTTATATATTAATGTTGCAGCATATCAGGCGGTGATTCTGGCTTTCTAATACTTGAGAATACATTTTCGGTTTTGACAATAAAGGTGTTAAGCCTAAGAATTTTTACTGTTAAACTAATTGAAATGCTCGGAATTGCTCACCCGGGCTTAACGCAAACTACGGAGGTTTCATTTAAGGAGATAAGGTAGCTCGTTTTTTTTCCTCGAAATATTCACGAAAAACTGATAAACAACGCACTTAAATTCCACTTTAAAACTTCTACACTGCTGTAAACAGATAACTAACAAGGCACCTTGTAGCGGTTTTAGTAGGGACTGATAGCAGGAACGCAAAAACGGGGACGTGAACTTGAGATAAATGATGGGATTTCAAAATTGAAACCATGTAGAAATATCTACATTTTTTTAAAAAGAAACTATAAGTGGCTTAGTTAGTCGGTATGACTTTCACTGATAACGAGAACGGAACACCGACGACATAAACCTAAGATTGGCTGATGTGTATGCAAGATGGGTGTCATTAACGCAACGTTCTGATTTAAACGCTCTGAGTTATAGATTCCAATAGATAGTTTTTCAAAATCATATGTAGACATTGACCTTCTTCTTGATTTGAAGGTCATAGGTTGAAAATTTCATAAAGATTGTTTTTGTATGAACTGCACACAAACAAACAAACGAACAAGCATTCTTCTTTATATACATAGATTATGTATTACTAATGCAAATAAATGTACATAAGTTGTCCTTTATTTCTAGATTAAAAGAACTTTTATTTTGAAGAGATTCAGAAAAAATCGTTGCTACCTTTAGTTCTTATCTCATCACAACAACTCCAATTTCTTGCAATTATATTCTGACTTAATTCTTAATTTTTACTAAAATAATAAATTATTTAACTGAGAGTCAAGGGCTCACCAACGGCCAAGCGATAAACTCGCTGAAGACTGGTAGTTCCCACCTGGGCTCGATTCCAGGCGAAAGTGATTTTGGTTTGGCTTATTTAATCACGGCAGAGCCTCGAGGGCTATCTGCCTAAGGGGAGAGATGCCTTCGTGGAGAATTTTCTAAGAAAAACTGGTCATGTACACGTTATACATAGGGAAAACCACGAAAACACCCATGCAGCCAGCCAGTTCGCGGGATTTGAACGTCGCGTCGAACTACTAGTGTTCAGCGACTTTACCGCTTCGGCGCTGGGGGACCCCAGACGAAAGACTTTCTGCATGGGCGGTTTCGTGGTTTTCGCCATCTGCAACATGTATACCAGTCAGCTTCCCTTAAAAATTTCTCCACGAATGGACCATTTACCTAAGGCAGATAGCCCTCATGTGCTTTTCCAAAATTAAATAAAACAAACCAACTAAACGTCAAGTCATGAAGACGAAAGATGATTATTTGTAACTAACCTTAGGATTTGCTTTCAGGCGGTGGGTAAACATTATTTCTTCTTATTACAAAGTATTCATTCACAAGAGAAAAGGATTTTGTGGATTTAGGTTTGAAGATAAGGTGCTTAGGAGAAACCCTTAGCTACGTAAATTTCACACCTGTTCCCATCTGTCTAGATTAGATACCAGGATTAAGGTTCAATAAGGGGAGGTCTAACGCTTTGAAAAGAATGCTTTTCATTAAAATGTTTTTTTAGAAAATGGGTAATATTTCAATTTAAAGACATAAATTTAACGTAGCCAGGAAATTATTCCAAGAATATCGTATATGGTAATTAAAGGTTAAAATCTACAATAATATATAACTTCTAGCATTCTTTGGTAGAATATAACGTGGAAACGTCTTAACACTTATAAAAAAATAATACACTATAAAAAACTATTGAAGAATTATCTTCTAACCTCGTGAAACAATGCAAAAGTCAGAAGAAAGTTGTATAAGACCCTTTTATTCGAACACAACAATTACCCAACTTGGGTTTAAACAAGGCAAGCACTTCTGGCTTAACAGAAACCCGTAGCGATGAACAAATTCAAAATGCGGTAGATTAGCTTAACGGCTCACTAAATAATTTTACGCGCAGACAAGGCTGTGGTTTGTAGAAAACCGGCGAAACAAAACCAAATGGCTAGAAGCCCTCAAAGCCACTAAATCAAGTCGCTAGTAATACTAAGCAAAAGGTGGCTTGGAATAGGTAGACACGCTCTAACACTAATTTCCGAAACACTTGCTTAAATAGCACTTCTTTTTACCTTAATCTGAATAAAAGCTTGCTGTCTCATTTAGATTCTGGCATGAAAACGTAGATAAAAGGAGAGTAACAGAAAAGTGATAACATGAAATGAACTATTAGTTAAAAATAAATAGATAAACCTCACAGATTTATAGTGAATTATCGTTATGTCTTGCAAAGCATCACAGAAATTGAAACAGGCTGTAAAGGCCCTTTTATTTAACTCATATAAAAGGTACCACTCGTGCTTATAGAAGCTAGGAATTATGGCTTAAATCAAAAATAATGAAAATGACTTAACTAAGTAATGGTAAGTTTATAAGGTATTTCTCCCACCTTTCTTCCATGCCTTCGTATTGTAGTGGTCAGCACGTTCGACGCGTAACCTAGAGGTCCGTGGTTCAATTCTCGGCGAGGGCAGTGCTCATTTTTCATCTCTCCTTCTTCTAAATAACCTAATGACTCTACAAGCTAACCTAAGGGCTACACAAACAGAGTAACCCGCAAGCTGGCTCTAACCTAAAGTCGGCGTGAAAAGCTTAATGGCGAGAATAACGCAAAATGCTATTCTCAAGAGAATCACATTAGCAACGTGGCCCTTCAGCAGGCAGAACATGCTTTGATTCTACCATCTAAAACTTCCCTTTAAATACTATCTCTTTTCTACCTCATTTGGATATCACGCTGGCTAAAAATTTACATTCTGGCAGGAAAATGGGAAACGAGGAGGACAGTAAAGCAGTTTAACATAAAATAACTGGTTAGTAAACTAAACGAGACCTTACAAACAAATTAAAAATTAAAGATCGCTTGTAAACCCCTTCTACTCTGTTTATAATTAAAAAAGAAGTAAGTTGCAAAAGTTATAAATCTCGAAATTCAAAACGAAAACATTCCATAAGCATAGTCCCGGTAGAAGCAACTCAAACATGCACAACAATACTCTTCCATGCAATCTACATGTTCCTTTCCGGTCCATGTAATTAATTAAAAGTACGTGGAACAGAAGTGGGTGTGGAGCTGGGAAGGGAGTGTCAGTGTGGAAAGTTTATGCTATTGTGATCTGTCTCACTTGTCTGACGGGAACATCAGAACAAGCTCCCGAATTTTATCGCGGCTAGAAGCATAGGATTGGCACTGGCCTTGGGCGATTTATGAGTGATAGAACGACTTTGCAAAGTAACGTGCTAGCTTTGAAGACATATTCTGGAAGGGGGCTCCAAGATTCTTCCACTCTGCTTCCCCTACCACCAAGCTACTTGAGAGAGTTTTCGTCTCACCCTGTATTTTAGGCGTCCCCTTGCCACAACACACTACGAGCTCACAAATATCCAAGCCTTCGCCGAGACTCGAACCCGGGCCCAGCAATACGATAGCCAGCAACACTGACCACTGTACCAATCAAGACGGCTCCAAGTTGTATAAAGTGTATAAAGAAAATTTAAAAAAAAAAAAACTATTTTATTACCAATTTTTATAGCGAGCAACTTAATTGTAACATATTTACCTGTGTTGCATACAACTGAACTTTATAGATTTCCTATCATGCATTACAGCTGCTCTATGGAAATCTTGAGTCATAAATGTCACGTCATCCGTTTCATTTAAGTCCACCGAACTTGAAGCACGTGTGATATGGTTGAAGTAATAAAATATAACAAAGCTACAAGTTGTAAGCATCTCGATAATTTCTTCTTGCTTGAAAACGAAATATTATAAGAAGGTAAAGAATTACATTCTTATGTTGAACACCTCATTGGAACCAGCTGAAGAAAGCACTGGACTATAGAGTAGATATATACTGCTTGAATGTGGATTTTTCACAGAAAAGAAAAGATGTAATATCTGATAGAAAAACTTGAATAAATAAAGTTAATTTAATAGGTCACTCGAAGTATGTCCCGATAACGTTATTTACTACAACCATTTATAAAAAAAGCATTTTTTTCTTTTCACTTCCTTGTACGAAGTAAAAAGGAAGTATTGTAACCGCGAAAAATTTCGGGTATCATATTTCAACGAAAATATCCATCTCGACCATCGAATGCAATTTAATGATATTTTTGAGTAACATCCGTACGTAAGACAGAAAGAAGGACACGTTTTCTCCAAAAAAATTATAAAACAGATTTAAAATGAATTCTGAGGAGACTTTTTCGTGGTGTCTGTACGTAAGTACATACGTATGAATGTATATATTTCGCATAACTCAAAAGCGAGTAGCCTCAGTAAGTTGAAATTTTGTATATAGGACTGCTATAACATGTAGATGTGAACCTCCTATTTTGGTTGCAATCGGCCTCACCAAAAGCATATAAATATATGTGTATATATATATATATATTCACTCTGTTACTCGGCTTAGTGAGCTCAGTTTTTTATTTCTATATGTTGGTAATTGTGCATTTTCTGCTTTAAAAGTGATTGAAATGTGTTACTCTTATCTTCCGGTTAAGATTTTTATACCTTTAGTAAATCTGCATGCAAGATTTGTAGAATTATCAACAATTTAAAAGCTGTTTAGGTGCGGCTAATTTTGAAGGCCCATGGCAGCCATATTTGTTTACATTTGAAACTTAGGAGAACAGTGAATTTGTTGCCAGTCTAACTAAGCAACAACAAAGATGACGCCTTCTTTTATTATTGCAGATTAAATCATTCTTAATCAATTCTGGAATTTATTCGAGGAAATAAGTGTTTAAAATTTACTTCGTAATTTTTAATACAGATATTTTGAATTTTTTGTCTTGTCGCGAAGTGAGAACTGAATTAATTGAATGAGAAATACTGAATCGTCTGTGAAAAACTGTTTCTTTTTTCT
>KK121363.1:29679-46361 GCA_000611955.2 Stegodyphus mimosarum | reverse complement strand
TTTTTTTTTTTTTTTTTTTTGGTTTGTTTATTTAGCATCCTTTTAGATTTATTATAGTATTTGAGTAGAATATGTGGCAACGATCAGATAATTCTTCAGGTGGTATAATGTTTGTGCATTCTGATTTATAAAATGAATGAGATGTAACGCCGTTAAGTGAACCTAGCGCCAGAGTGTCGCTATGGTAAACAAATATAGCGAATTTTAAAGAGTGCCTTTATTCTATTGTGGTTTATGAGCTATCGACTAAGCAGATTTAATTCAGTCCAGTTATAAGGTATTTCTCCCGCCTTCTTCGCATGCCTTCGTGGTGTAGTGGTCTGCATGCTCGACGCGTAACCGAGAGGTCCGTGGCTCGATTCCCGGCGAAGGCATTGCTCATTTTTCATGTCTCCTGCTTTGTAATAACCTAATGTCTCTACACAGTCAGTTTAAAAAAAATGCAAGAAAAAATGCGTAGGGAAAATAAAAAGGTGCCTGGTTTTGAAATTCAAAATACCCGTGAAGACTTAAATTGAGTAATTAAAGCACCAGAAATGCATTGTTTTCTTTCAAGGCATTATTCCTTAACGAATTATTTCAGGGCTAAGAAATCTGTTTAAGTTTAAACATCCGGTTTTTGTAAGTTTATCTTTTATGAACAATTAGTGGAGAACTATACATCCCTGACCTGCAAATTGAACAATCTATTGTAATTTCGACTGCATAAACAAAGAAAGTTGCAACGAAGGCGATGTCCTTGATAAAGATAATCTCAGTCTCCTCCTTTTTGTCGTTTTTATTTATATTTTTAAATCTAAAGGGTAAAGCGTACGTTTGAAATACCAGCTTTGCAAATATTACAGATTATTTTGGTGAAAATACAAAAACGCAAGGTGTGATGCATAGTAATTATAAAGAAACAATTTTAATTTATTTTTCATAGCTAATAAATTAACACCGTGTCTACAAGAGTCTTTACCCGTAATCCATGTTCGCAATTTTTGTTCGTATACTTAAACGTCCATTTACAAAAAGAGTTTTACAGGACACAAAGGTTCTTATTTAAGCATTTAATTTTTTTTTTTAATTATGAAATAAAACTTTTTGTATATTCCTGGAGTACCTACGAAAATTTGAAAAAAATTAAGTACTCGTTATAAAAAATAAAACAAAAAAATTGAAAGCTTTCAGATTATATATTGGGCCCAAAGGAGAGTTTTTTTAACGGTTTGCTTGTTACCTTTATTTATTAAACATCATGTTCTTCGCACTTAAGCTATAAAATTCAATTCAACAGCAGTACAGCAGTATCACAAAATAAATTAAAACGATCATGTCGTTAGAATTTCCGATATACAGTCTCGCGCGCTAGGGATAATTTGCCCCCCTCGTACAGTGTTGTCGTTGCTCGCTTTGAAATCTTTGAGTTTATTACTCTAAAATTCGCTAAAGTTTTGCGAAATATGAAATAAACAATAAAACAAATTCCCAAATTTTGGCTTCCAGATGCCCATATTCGAGTAGAGGACTACGTTATTCAAAATTTAATATCTCTAGGTATTTATGTTTTTCACATTACGAGAATCACACATACATTCATGCAGATTCTTCGTTATTTCATTTCTTTGAATGTAACGCAGGGCTCTAATATTTGGTGGCAACAATCTGAAAAGTGAAACACCGTTTATAGTGAACCAGCGCAAACATGCTAACACGAAACTGATAGCCCCTTCGGGCTAAAATATTTGACTTCCTTATGATAAAATTTGATCCAGACACTTGATTTCAAAATTTGCGATTTTTGAAGTCACATTCAGTTTGCTTTGATGGCTCAGTAAATAAATAAAATATAATAACTCGAAGTTGATTTTTTTTCTTTAAACGTCCTTCAATGATATTCTTTTGTGATTTACCAGTATCTTAAATGTGTAATTTTGCTACATTTGGTATGCCGCAAGAATTTTCACACAAGTAATTTATAAATTTTTATAGTCTAAAAATGCATTATTAATATTATCATGATATTTTATTGCTTTAGAATCATAACAACAATAACAGTGCAAACATTTCATTAAACTACAAATATTTTTCATTTTGAATTGATGCAAGTAATAAAACTAATTAGCTAGCTGAGTACCAACAGCGAAACCTGGTGGCGTTTTCTTGAACACGATTTCTCTAAGATCCTGTCATTGAGATCTCCACTTTCAAAAGATTTAAATTGTTCAGTACTTTTGAGAATAATCTGCACGGATATGCTCATCATTTAATCCCTTTACATCAGATGCCTTTTCCTAAATGGTATTTTATTTTTAGTTTCGTACAATGCAAGCAATTCGCTCTTCAGTTTATATCCTAAATATAATATGAATCCTTGGATATGATCCTTGGAATATGATCCTTGGATTTAATGCCACATACTTCGATCGTTTTTGTAGTACGGGAGTAAAACGTTTTGTGTTTCATGTTTTATGACAAGTGCAAAATTTTGCTAAATATTCAGTAAACTGACCAGAAGAAAGTATAAACAGTAAGAATTCGTAATTCTTAGAAAACTGATTTTTTTTCCAATATAAATAATCAAAAGAATTTCGTCATTTAAATATACATAATCAACCATAAATGTTTGAAATGGCACAAAGTTTTAAGAAAATCTTTGTGCCATTTCAAACATTTTTGTAATTGGACGTATGTATTTTGCAAAAATAAAGGCCAAGTAAGGACTTCTACAAACACTACGAATATCAATCTATGTATGTGTAAAACTAAATACCTAGATATGAATTATACTTCCCCCTAAGAATACATTTAGAAGTATAATAAAATAATCTCTGATATTAAATAATAAAGGATCTGAGTTTATGCATAATGTATG
Organism: Stegodyphus mimosarum; assembly: GCA_000611955.2. NCBI lineage: Eukaryota > Metazoa > Arthropoda > Arachnida > Araneae > Eresidae > Stegodyphus > Stegodyphus mimosarum. Next base: position 43,504 of record KK121363.1, on the reverse strand, counting down.
GTGTAACATTGGCGCCATCTAAAGCCTCCCAAATTTTGAACACAGGTAGTCCTTCACGCGAACAGGCAGTCCTTTACCTCGAAACCCGAATTTTAAATTTTGAATATTTTTTAATTTATTTCATATCCTGTGTGAATGTAAGATTTTGATTACCAAACTCACCGATTTAAGAGCAATATGTGCAGCCAAGACGGTATAGTGGTTAGGTGAGCCTACTGCGGTACCGAAGGGTCCGTGTTCGAATCCTGGAGAAGGCATTAAGGAAAGGGTTGGGAGATCCTCAGATCCCCCTCGCGATGCTGTCCCTCGAAACTGGGGCTAGAAGTACATAGTGTAGTGTAAATTCTCTCGTGTGATTTGGTGGTACGGGCAAGGGGTGTGAGATCCTCAACTCCACTCGCGATGCTGTCCCTCATAATTGGGGATGGAAATAAAAGTCTAACCCTATGAGGCCCTGGCAACCATTCTTTCATTAAATATGTGGACGAGACAACAGCAGCAGCAAGAGTAATATGTTGCCTCTTGACAAGACGAATATTATGTTTCAAGCCTCAGAACATTACGTAATTTAAAAGATATGTATTGCTGTTTGTCAAAGCGTAAACTTCCTTCATATTTAATCAAAAAGAACATACAATATTTTGAAAAGTAGCGTCCACTACTCCGCTGTATGTCGCAAGAGTAAGGCATAATAATGATCAATGGGGGATACCTACAAAGACTATTTCAAATTTTCTTTGTGCACAGAAGGTAATATGCCACCTTAAATGCTGGTAATTGTTATCAAAGAAGAGTATTAGCTGCTTATTTAATCTACCAATTCAGTTATTTCAAATAAACATGATATCACTGCTCGAAATAATATATTTTTATCTTTCCCGTAACAGTACATTGCCATTAGGCAATCATAAGATCATCAGTTTTTCGTTCAAATTTATCATTGAAAAATTGGAAAACCAAAAATGTAAGGTCAATAAATACAGTTCTTGTTTTCCCATTATTATTTAATTACTAGATAGACGAGTGAAATTGTACTAGCTGCACTCATTTAAACCATTATATATTTTTCTATTTTTATAATAATTATTTTAGTCAATTGGAGCTGCATTTGCGTGTAATAATGGTGAGTTTCACAAGGTCCACGCGATGCGATCCGAAAACGAAATACTTAATGATTGTTGCCAAAGCAGGTCAATGGAAATGTATGCATTGGGAAAGCCCGCTAGAGGTGAAAGTAAACAAATACATTACATGAATGAACTGAACAGCTTCTGGTGTAAAATATTATTTCCAATATCCCTTTTTTCACTTTTACTAGACTGATCAATCAAATTTACCTCACTTTTATCTCTGGTATTGATTCTTAATATTTATATTGTTCGTTCGCATATCAAAATATGTTGTCAAATTTTTCTGGAAAATTTTGGAAGGGGTTTTATTTTTTAATAAATTTATTTCTTAATATTTCCATTGCACTCGCATCCGTAGATCATCACTGCGTATTTTAAAAAAACTGTATCTTTCTTTATGTGTTAGTTCTTGAACTGGAGCTTCCATCTATTCAATGATTTAGTGGCAGAAGAGGGGTGGGAGACCCTCAGATTCGTTCCTCGGAGCATCTCCATCAAAATTGGTGTAGACCTATACAGTGGTACAGAGCCAATGGTGAAACTGTAAAATTCCTGTGTCCCACACACTTCTTCCTATTCTAAACTGTAGAAACAGAAAAAAAAAGAGAGAGAGAAATCAATCTGAAATGTGCTGTTCTTACCCAGTGTCATTTAGCCCAAAAGGGCTATTAGTCTCAAAACGGCATTTTGCGTTGAATCACTTTAAATGTCCGAATCACTTTGCAAATTGTTGCCACCAAATACTATCCCCTGTATTATATTTAAAGAAACTCAATAATAAATAATCTACATAAATGTATGTATTATGCTTCTCGGATTGTCAAAAGATAACGAAACCTACAGCAATCAAATTCTGAATAACATAGTCTTCCACCCAAATTTCATATTTTGTAAACCTTTAACGAATTTTTAAATAAAAACCACAGCAGTTTCATAGCGAGCAGTGGCAACACTGTAAGGAATAAAATGTTTTTATCTCCAGCACGAAAATTCTAAAGATATGCTGTTTTTAAATATTTTTAACCCAATGTGGCATTAGCCCAAATGCTCTTGAAATTTGTATGTGTCTGTAAATGAAAAAAAACATCAGTTTGAGCGTAATATAAAATCTGAAATTTTTTTATTTTATTTATTTTTTTTTTTAAATTAACCAAATAAGATCAGATTACCATTTTGCATGGAAATTGGTTGCTGTCTTATTTTTATTATGACTAATGTGTAAAGAACTGGGAATTTTTTTGAATAAATCCTTTTTAATAAATCCATAAATGCACTTATCAACTTTATAAGGTATTCTCTTCCTTCGTTCCACATGGTTTTGTGGTGCAATTGGAAGCATACCTGACGCATATTCGAAAGATCCAGGATTCGAAGTTGGATGTCAACATTGCTTATTTTTCCCGTTTCGAGCATCAAAAAAGAAAGAAAGAAAGAAACCTAATGTCTCTACAAGTGACGCGCCCGAGCTAAAAGGCTGGTGGACGATAATTCTTCACCACCAGGATTCGACAACTAACTCCTCTAATCCCCAATCGCTTTTTAAAAGCGGAAGCATGTAAGTTATTTTTCCCTTCATTCCGCATGCCTTCGCAGTGTAACTGGAAGCATACTCAATATGTATTCGAGAGGTCCAGGGTCCGAGTCCGCATTGCATGTTTTTCAGGTCTTCAGCATAAAAAAAACCTCTCTACAGTTTCTATTCATTTAAGCCACGAAAATTACATAATTTATAACGATTTTAAATAGTATCACTAAAAACAGCGAGCTGTTTGTTTAATAATCTTAATCTGATTGAAGCTAAGTTAAGAATTTCAGTTAATGCTCGCATTCACATTTTCACTGCTTAAGATACTCTTAAATTATACCAAAAAAGACTTACTGCACTTCACTTAAGTTCCATTTACTTAAACACAGCCATCAAAGAGATAAATAATTTTTATCGACTTAACTGAGATCACCTATTCATTAAAGAAAAAAAAAGTTTCTAAAGAGATTCTCCGAAAGTTGAAGAAAAACATCTGAGAATAGGAACATAAATCAGAACCAAAATTGAAGAATAAATAGCAAAACAACAAGAACGTGGAAGCTTCTGGAACGCAACTCTTTACAAGTCTGAATTGCAGCTTTTTATATACCTTTTGAATGGGGATGGGAAGAAGGCTTAGAAGAATCCGAAAAATGCGAAAACGATACGAGGTTAAAGAAAAGAATCAAATAAAATGCCAGAAACAAACAGAACAACATTACTAGTATTTTACCTTTGTGTACAACGATTGCACCGGAAACCAAGCACAAGATTTTACCAGAAAAAAAAAAAAAAGATTTCTTGGCATTCGGAGGGGCTGTTTCTAAACTTTCATTTTAGTACATTGTGTTACAAAAGTAGTCACAAGCGGCAGCATTCGCCTCTTTAGGAATTTCATGCAACCCACGAATGCATTTAAAGTCTGTATTTGTTGCAAATACGGCGCTTATAATTTTAGAGACATAAAAGATACATACTGAGCTTACGACACTTCTGCTTGAGTTTTACAAACGGAAGGTTGTTTAATTTAATCTTGCCTTCCTGCCCCTTCTCCTTTTCGCTTTCCTGTTCTACAATGAAATCAGACTGTTGGCGAGTCCAGAGCTAATCTTGCTGGGAATACTTAAGACTGAAGTTTAGATTCTGTTTGATAAGTCTGTATTCAAAATTCTGCCTCGGTTTAAGAAATCTTATACTCTCTAACTAGGTTAGATTTAAACTGTTAAATTTAGAGCCATTGTGAAAGGAGACATTGAGTTTAATCCAGGTCTAGGTTGGCTGGCATCCAGGTTTAAATATGTGATTGTATATTTTAATTTAAGCACACACAAGTGATGAAGTTCTCAGACGATATAGCGGTTAGGGGAACCTACTGCGGTACCGAAGGGCTCAGGTTCGAATCTCGAAGAAGGCATGGATGTTTGTAAATGTACAGTCTCTTTAAAGCATGGGGACAGTATAAATATATGGCGGGTTAAAAGTCCTCTCGTGTGGCTTGGTGGCAGGGGGGAGGGTGAGACCTTTGACCACCACCCAGGGATGCCATCAGATTTGGGGGTGGAAGTAGAAGTCCAACCTCCTTGAGGCCCTGGCAACTTTCGTCCGTAAATTATATAAACGAAACAACAACAATAACAGAGGCGCCCAACCCGTATAGTGGTTAGCATTGCTGACTGCCATGCAGAAGGGCCCGGGTTCGAATCCCAGAGAAGGCATGGATGTTTGTAAATGTATAGTGCCGGTGCTACATGGCGCCACTTTAAATATGTGCCGAGTCGAAAGTCCTCTCGTGTGGTTTGGTGGAAAGGAGAGGGGTGGGAGATCCTCGGACCCGTCCCCCCCCAGGTTGCTGTCCACAAAATTGGAGGCGGAAATGAACAAAACCACCCTGTCACCTGAAAGGTGCTCAAGGCTCCTTGCCACTAGGAATTTCGTAGGCTTGGGCTGATGTTACTGTCAGACAAGTGAGCGTAAGTAACAGCAACAGCACAATAATAACAAGTGGTGAGATAGAATAAACTTAAATTGTTTTAATTTTATATCAGTTTGTTTGATGGTAAATATTCTAGTGGTGATAATATGTAACATAGAACAAATGTTAATAGTCTATTTTCAAGGTAACAGACATCGCTAAGTTATTTGGAACTACAGCAGGGGTTAACAAGTTGATGAGCACGACTACTGTTGAAAGAAAAAAGATAGAAAGAATAGGTTCGAGCTTTGTGTTAGTTACTGCATATTTGGGAGTCAACTCAGGTAACTAAGATAATGAAGAAGACATTACTTACGTTGATGCAGTCAGTAATTTAGTTTGTCAGCATGACTGACAAACTAAGCTACTGACCGCAGCGGTTAAAGTTAAAAGTAAGTCAGTAAGTAGTTATAACCCATTTGAATTACCTGAAATAAATGCCACTCTGAAGAATGATATTCCCCTCCCCGAGGGTGGGCTCTCAGCAGACTTCGGTTTGGCACCTACTAAAGCTAAAAGCGGTGGTCACTTTATTATGGAGGCACTATATTAGGTGGGCCACCTTTGCCTCGTATGAAGGAACGAACATTTACAACCGTGTCTTCTCCGGGATTCGAATCCGGGCCCTTTGGTATTGCAGTCGGCTCCCCTAATCACTATACCGTTTGGGCTGCAAAATATGATATTTAACTGTCAATACGCTTGAATTACAAAGTATAATCAAAGTACAGCAAACAGAAATTCCTTGCAAGTACCAACCTTTAAACTTCAGATAGAAAATAAACATAAATTCGAATGTTTTCTTTTGTACTATTATTGGTATTGTTTATGTTTTACGTTAAATTTGAAATTTATTTTGTTTATTTATTTTTATTTCGTAGCAAAGGTTTTTAAATTTTGTTAAATAAATGCCATCAGCTACTTTCAGATCCAGCATTCGGCACGCATGTAGTTTGAGTCTGAGACCATTGATTACAACATTATTTATGCTGCTGTAATTTCAGAAAGAATGATAGTTTTAATTATTAATATGTTAATACATAATTATGCACTTCAAACCAACAGTAATCGTATTTTATTGTTTTAAAGCTATATTCATTGAAATTAACTATAATGAATACATTCTAAAAAACACTAATTACGTAATTCCGTGCGAAAGATTTTGAGAGATTTTTTTTCCGTATTCGCACAATTTGAGACTGATGTTATTTTACGGTGTATAAAATTAAAAGCCGCCTAACTGGTGGTTAGTGACCCTGACGGCTGTATCGAAGGGCAAAAATTTGAATCCCGAAGAAGACATGGATGTTTGTAGATGTATAGTGTCTGAGCGGCATAGGGGCACTCTAAATATGCGACCAGTCGAAAACCCTCACGAGAGGTTGCTGGTAAGGGCAAAAGAAGAGTGGGAGACCCTCTAGCTTGACTTGCGGGGTGCTCTTCTTCAAAACTGGGTGCGGAATTGAGCAAAGTCTCACCTGTATGGTGCTCAAGGTTCTTGCTAACGACAGGCGCACTCTTACCTCCTTGCCACGGTGTATTTCTTGGGCTTGTTCTGATATCACACAAGCCGGATTAGTCACAACAACAACAACAATATAAATTTAAATAATTATAATAGTAATAACTTATTGTATCTGTGCTTATCTGCATTCAATGTTCTCTCTGCCTAGGAAAAAAAATGATAAATAAATCAGTAAAATGTTTTCGTAATCGGCAGTTAATTAACTGGCAATATCAACATATCGGCAGTTTCGAAAATCTAAATAAAAATCTGAAATTTTGGCCCGTAAGATAAAAAATATATAATCGGCTAATAACTCAGAGACTTAAATATGGGAAATATTTATGTGATGTCTTTGCCACTTAAGTAACAAGCCTTATCCAACAAATTAATTATCCGGAATATTAACATGAATCTTCGATCCTTTTTTTAAGCGTCGATGTGTGAACTTTGAAAATAATACCCATGATTTTCAAAAACAATCCACATTGAAAGTTGACATATTTTACTTGATATTAGATCTTGCGTGGAAAGGTGCAAATTATTTGAGTTGAGGAAAAGAAGGATGAAAATGAAGTCAAAAGTTTTGAATATTTTATAGTTTATTTCAATATTTTTGCAATGTGGTCAGCAGTTTACGTTACATCGCCCAACTCTCACAGTCAATATCCCGGCTTTAGCCATTCCGCTAGCCAACGTTAAAACGTGCATTACATCTGAACCAACAACCACTTTTTGTAATCTCCGACTATGCTACCTTGAATTTGAAACTTCAGCTTATGTTATTTTACATACCCTCAAGTGGCGATGTTTTGACTGTAAGCACGAGTTGTGCCTTTTGTTTAATTTCAAGACTAAATAAAATGGTTGTGTAAAACCTTTTTAAGAATTTTGTTTTAATTTTTTAGACGGATCGAAAACTCGTTTGTCGCTCACATAGGATCAGAAGCACTTAATTAGATTTAATTTCTACACAATTAGGACCCTATAACTGATAATCATGTTCGTAAATAATGAGTCGAGTGGCGAAAATTAACGAGTCTATCTCCCTTGTGACCTTTGACACCTTGGATGGCTTTGACTCTTTGGATTCGGTTACATGTTAGGAAAATATTAGTATGTTATTGAAAAAGAGGTACAAGCTAATATGGCCGTAGACAGTTCTGTTCCAGTCACACTCTTTTTCAAGATGACAACGAAGTAATTGGACATGTACTGGTAAAAGAGAAAGATGATGACTTGGAAAAGAAAGATGAAGAGACACACAGAACAAGAGAGTTACGTGGGAGGAAGTTGATGAGTAATTACAGACTTCCATGAGATTTGGCGAGAAATATGCCCGTACATGACGTGACGAAACTTCATTAGAAACATGGAGAAATTTAAAAAAAAGTGGTGACAATCTTGAAAGCATGAAAACATTCGAAGTTACGTGCCATCACACTAAGAAATTCGTAATTTTCATGCGATAATACAGGTGGTAATTTAAAAAAATGTTTAATTTTGGTTTTCTGAAATAAAAAAAATCATGTGTATGTGTATTAATTTTAAATAATTTGTAGGATTTTCGATATTATTATTTAAAGGGGTCGATAGATCTAAAAATATGACCAACGGACTTTCCATGTTTCAATTTCTATAGATGGCATCTTAAAATGTGAACGAGAAAGTTCTAGAAATATATATTCAATTATCTAGAAAAATCTGTTATCCGGAATGAGTGAGATTTCGTTGCTGCCGGTTAAGGGATATTCTACTGTATGTTGTCAAACATGTAATCACCGCGATCATACAGAAGCATGTAATTAATATCCATTCATAACGAATGAATATAATTTTTGTCGGAGTTTGTATATTATGTAAGACCTCGCATGGATGTCGATTACATCAAATTAACAAACTGTGGCTCTTTCGGTTGTTAAATGTTACTCACTAAGCAAAAATGTATTTTTATTGAGTTTAAACTAAGTTTGGGTTAATATAAACATCAGTGTAACTTTTTTTACTGCCAACTGAGGCCAGAACTTAGTTCTCGCTGATATTTGAAGACATATTGTAGTTCTTTGCATTCCGCTTACTACATACGTGGTGTTTAAAGGCCAATCTTCGCGTTACTGCTTTCTGTGAAGCACCTAAGTTTAGTTCTATTTAGATAAATTAGTTTATTTCTTATTTTATACGTTTTGGACCATAAGCACTGGTCTCTGTATCCCGAAGTGCTGGAACGGCTGTACGCTGTGAGAATAAAGAGTAAAATTTAACCGTTCTTACCTTTGTTTTATTTTCTACACACGCACGAACATAGTTTTGAGTAAGCTTCCTGTTCTGACTCAAGACTCCAGTTATGTTTGCAAAATCAATTAGAAGGAAGTAGTAGTCCTGACAATTTCATTATTTCTTCAGTCGTAAGAAAGGCTGCTTTTTATGCTACTGTAAAAAGTAAACCTTTTTCTTTCTTTTTCCAACCTTTTCATTAAAATTAGTTGGCAAGTATAGTCAGAAAATATTTCGAAATCGAAGTAAAAGGCAATTTTTTATCTGGTAAAAAAGAACTCTCAGTACACCGTGCATACATTTTAAAACACGTATTTCCTAAGAATCTACATATTTGAATGAGAAACTAGAATTATTTATTTGAATTTATCTACAAACACAGTAGTTGAAAAGACTAAAGTCTTTTTAGTTTAATGCAGCCCTTTCTTTCAATTCAAAAATTATTTTATCAGTTTCTAAAAATATTTATTTACATCTCTTTTTACAGCTCTTAAATTACTCAAATTCTAATTAATATGTGTCTTCTCCGTAAATAAAGTTAGTCATTCTGTGTTCCAGATTCTTATATGCTAAGCAGAAGATGTTGTAAACTTAGAACATATTCTGTTTCATTTTCAATGTATTTTGATTTTAATAGCTGACTTTGCTTTGTTTTTACTCGATACATACGTTCCTGAACAATATGTGTAAAAATAATGTATGCAAAAAAAGATATTGTACCTATGGAAGAAAAATGATTCATTCCGATCAAAAAAATCAAAAATAAATAAAGAAATAAAAAATTAAAATGTCCGAAAATATTAAGTTAAAGATTGTTATTTTATTTCAAAAATGCACGCATATGCAATGAAAGGGTATTAAAGTAAATTTGCATTTCAAATAAAAAACATTCATGAAAAATACTAACAACAAATCTGCTTACACATAACAAGATTTTATCCATTTTCACTTTCTGGCAGTAAATGGCACATATGTTTGTGTACGATTGCAATATTAGAGTTGCACTGGAAATATTTGAAAATACCATCTTTTTTCTCAGTTAAGAAATCTCAGAAATTCTTTCTGTGTTCTCTTGAGCAAAATCAGCACGTGTCTGCTCTGGTGCAGATGTTTTTTCAGTTTTACCAAAGGATTCAGTTGTTAATCGTTGTATTCATATTTTTGTTGGACCGTTATATGATTTTCTACGAGGCTGTCAAAAAATTTATTTCAGCTTGGAAGTTCGAAACGTGTTTTTTATTAGATTCATATTTGACAAAACGATTGTGTATTTTCTGACTAGTTCCAGACCTTCTTTTATTAAATCTGCATTTAGAACTGGATCATTTTTCTTCGTTTCTACGTTGATACATTTCGTATTTCACTACTTTCTGTGGGATTAAGAATCTCAAGCACAGTCTCTAATATTTTATCTTCGCTTACGGCTTTGTTAACTAACAGTTCACCAAAATCTTCAAATAAGGTATCGTCACATCCTTCTGTACCAATTGTCATGTACCATTGTAATAATGCTGGGTGATTAGGTCGCATTAAGGATAATGGAATCTTTCCTTGTTACACATCGTGGCCAAAGCGCTTTCCAACACGCATTTAGAGTAGCTAGTTTTAAAGTAGTTGATGCTAATCCAACTTTATTGATGTAACCCATAATTGAAAATTTCGTCCACATCAATGATTGTTAGTGATTTATCACTCAGTTTGTCCAAAATGTTTTTAAATATTCGTTTTACGTAGCATATTTTAAATGCCTCAGTTTGCACATATTTTCTGCTCAGTTTGGGCGGGGTGGGGGGGAGCATATCTTTTTGCTTATCTTCCCATAGCTTCTTGCTTCTACAAACACCTTCTGCTCAATTATACCCCAGTCTGCTCATATCTTCTGCTAAAGTTAAGGAATCTTTACAAATTAAGCGCTATTGGCTTCAGAGTTACCAAATCTATAATTTTGTACAAACACATATCTACAAAACATAAAGCAATATATTAATTTACTTATAAAATAAATTCTAAGACTATTATAACAAATACAAAAATTAAACAAAAAAATTTGATGTGAACATCATATGGCTTCCTTGTACAGCCGTTTAAATTATGCACATTTTTCGCTGCAGTTCATTTAAACTTATTTCCTCGAATTATTCTAACTTAATTAGCCAATCTTTCAAGGCAAGTTGAAATGACATTAGCTGCAAATTTTGAAATTATGTGTCCCAGTCAATTTTTGCCGTATGGAAGTCAAACTTCTTATAATTTTATTTTTTCATGACAAGTATAAAACTTTCCCAAATATAAACATAGGAACTTGGAGACCGCATTTTAAAAGTTAAATTTCGTTATTATCGAATATTAATTTGTTCTTGCTTTACTGAATTGCAAAGCTTCTTTCTTTACTGAGCAGAAGAGTCCCATATCTTCTGCTCAGTTTAGGGGGTTGTAGAAACAAAATTTGTACACTTTGCACCAGAAAAAGAAGGGAACAGTTCTATATCTTCCGTTGTACTGAGCAGATGAATGAAATTTAATTTGCATCTTTCATGTTTCGAAAGCGGGACTTTATAGCATTGTTCTAACGTAAGTGTTTCAACAAAAAAAATCGGACTTTTCTGAAACACCGATTTTTTTCCATATTTCGATTCTACGACTCAAATTATGCCTAAATATTTAATTTTGCAAAATTTGTGACAAACTTACCGAGAAATTTGAAAATATATCTTACACACTTTTTTCACTTTTCGCCAAGAATGGCGAAATTCTTAATTTATTGTAACCTATTTTCCTTTCACTTTCGCTGTATACAAACAGAAAAATCTTTCTTCTTTCAAATAATTTTAGCAAAGGCGTAAAACACATTTGGCATTATTATCCCTTACTCGTATTAAAAAACAAGCCAAATTTCAAAATGCCCTAATTTATAAATTCGTGTATATCATGCGAAATTTTTAATAAAAAACTCTAATTTTTTGCAGGTGGGCATGGAAATACATCTAATTTAAGGTGATGGCAACGTTTTATAGGTTATAGCTCAAATATGGTTTCGACAAATTTATCAAAATTACTGAAAAATGCAAATTTTAAAAATAAATCAGAAAATATTGGCAAATTTTATTTGGATTGAGCTTAAATTTCGCACTGGAAAGAAAGAATAAATTAAGTTTAATAAAAAAAGATTATCTACCAAATTCAACTAACAGTAAGGAGATAAAATTTTCAGATACAATTTTTTAAAATTACTTCAGTGATTTTAACAAAACTTGGCCCTTTGGCATAATTTTAGTCGTAGGATCGAAATGTGCAAAAAAAATCGGTTTGTCTTTTTAGAAAAATCCGATTTTGTTTCAAAATACCTATACAATGTTTAAACAATGTTATATATAATCTAACATACATCCTTAGTCGCACTTTCGATCATGAAAACACGAAAAACGCAAGTTAAATTTTGACGATCGGCTCAATAGAGAGAAAAATATAAAACTTAATTTTTTTTAAGATTAAACGACGTTATCCCAAAAGGACTATTAATTTCATTTTGACATTTTGCGCTAGTTCACTGTAAACGGCGTTTCACTTTTTAAATTGTTACCATCAAATATTAGAGCCCAATATTAAATTTAAGGAAATTAAGTAATGAAGAGTCTGCGTAAATGTACGCGTGTTTTTCTCATTGTGACAAAAAAAAGGTACCTAGAGATATCAAATTTTGAATAACGTACGTTTTCACCCGAGTATGGGCATCTGGTAGCCCAAATTTGGGGTTTGTTTTATTACCAATTTCATATTTTGTAAAGCAAATATGGGTTTTTGATTAAGAAACTCAATGATTTCAAAGCGAGCAGTGGCAATACTGTACGGGGGAAAAAATTATCTTCATGGCGCGAGACTGTGTACTGCAAGTTCTAAAGATGTGCTCTTTTAAATATTTTATGATATTACTGTTGAATTGTATTTTATGGTTTAAGTGTGAAGAACATGATATTTAGTAAATAAAGGTTCCACACAAAACATTAACCCCCCCCCCGTGCGTAATATAAAATCTGAAAGCTTTGCATTCTCAACAATCAGGAGAACTTTAAGTTCAAAATCTTTCACATTTTTACATTATCTTTGCTGAACTATTCGTGCGTGCGTGTATTACTTTTGCCATTAATAAAAGTTATTTTTTTAAGATCTTGGTAAAAAAGTATAAGAAACTGACATGGCGCGCTCGTGTGACATTAAAATGACAATCGCAATAATACACTCTTTTGTAAAAAAAAAAATTTGAAGCACTATGAAGGAAGTGGTTGTTTTTGATGAAATTGAATATGTGTATAGCTCATACACAGATAATATAACGATTAAAAAATCAAGATCATAGCACCTGTTCACGGCTCACAATCACCCATTGAGTGTTCAAATTAGAAGTTGGTCGAACCACCCCTGGCGGCAATGCATCCTTGAATTCGCCGAGGCAAGGTCCTAATGTCATCCATCCAGCGACACATTCTGCCAGGCATTCATCAGTCGTCCCTCCAGATCTGCGATATTTTGTGGTGCCCGAATCTGGCGGCTTACTATGTCCCAGACATGCTCGATTGGTGAAAGGTCTGGTGATCTTGCTGGCCAAGGAAGAGTATCAACCGCACGGAGACAGTCCAGAGATATGCGAGCGGTATGTGACCTGGCATTATCTTGTTGAAAAATGGCCCCAGGATGGCGTGCCATGAAGGGTAATGAAACTGGCCGCACAATAATATCAACATATCGTTGAGCTGCTAAAGATGCACGGAGGATGACTAAAAACTTGCTGTCATGAGAAATAGCGCACCGCACCATCACACCAGGGGTTATGGCTGTATGCCTTTGTAAAACAAAGGCTGATTGGGACCGCTGGCCCCATCCTCTTTAGACACGAACACGGTGGTCATCTGCTTCAAGAGCGAAGCGGGATTTATCGCTGAACACTATACAATGCCAGTCTGATAACAGCCATGATGATCATCTCCGATACCACTACAGACGACTACGCCGATGTTGTGGGGTCAAAGGCAAACGTCTTAAAGGCATCTGTGAGCGTAACTCCCCTCAGACAAGCGCCGTGAGATGGTGGACAATTGCTCGGTATGATCACCCAGCTTCACGCAACCCTACAATGCGACCACGTTCGAAGTCGTTTAGTTGTCTGTAAGGTCTTCGATATCGTCGTAATGGCATCTTTATTTGCTTCTATACGTAATTACAATGGCAGCAACAAAAAAAAGATAAATTTTCCGTCTCTGTTACTGGTTTTATACTTTGCGAACTGCGCGCTATGATCGAAATTCCTGTTCATTTGCATTGAAACTTTGATTATTTGCGTGTTCGATCAAGATGTTTTTGCATACCAAATTTCGTCACGATCGCAAAACTCTTTTTTGGTGCTTCGATTTTTTTGCGAAAGAGTG
>KK121363.1:0-11057 GCA_000611955.2 Stegodyphus mimosarum | reverse complement strand
TTTTTTTTTTTTTTTTTTTTAACAATTACAGCATGTAATTAATGTCAGCTTGCATCAAATAGTACACAATGACGTCTGTATACTGTACACTGCAAATTGTAAATACTTGTAAATAATTCTTAATATGCACCAATCTTGTAACTGTAGGGTTCCAGTGCAAAGGTATCAATATATTAATGGTACCAGTGTATAGTAACTGTACAGGTGTAATAACTGTTAATGTCAACTTAACGGTATTAGTGTCAAGGCATCAATGTATTGTAACCGTATAGCATTATAAGTGTAATCATCTACTGTATTTTGAAATAGTCACAAAGTAACTTGCATATTACACACTATTGTCAATGCATGTAATCAGTATGTATCAATATGTATCTGAACTCGCAAATCTTCACGTAAAGTCTGTATGTAACATCAGTCTGTTTATACCAGCCCTTGTAAGGCCATGTGTTTGCTCTGGATAAAGGGGGACGTGGTGCTATACCAAATAACCTAATGGTAGAGTGCCGGTGCCCACGTCCTCCGTCGCATATCGCATATCCTACTGAGACGACGCAGTTCTCGCTCTGTATTCTGACTATTATTTTGAAACAAAGATCACTTATTGCTGCTTGCTGTCTCTGTCTTTTTTCAAAATTTCATCACTTTCTGACCACTCCTTCTTGGTGTTGCATTTTCAATATCGAGCAGTGTATGTGCACAAATACATAAAACAGTTAAAAAATAATCAGAGTCCAAATTTGGAGGTCACGCGATGATTCACAGTTTTTTCATTGGTATTGACAATACATTAACAATTCAATTAAATTTCAAAATAACTCATATCAGGGGCAGCGATTTTTCATTTTTTTTGTGAAAAGTCCATAGTTACACTATAAGGAGAAAAATTCTTGATTAATTAGAAAAACATATATACACAGGCATAAGAATTTTCAAAGTCCAATTTGAAGGTCACGTGATGTTTTTACAGTCTTTTCATTGGCTTAACTTAAACTAAATAACTCATAACTCATTGACTTAATAAAACAACAAACTGAGTAAATTATAAAATAACTCTTATCAAGAGCTGTGATTTTTCCTACTTCTATAAAAAATTAAAGTTCATAGTTGCATCCAGTTAATTAAAGCTTTTATACCAGGGGTTCTCAAACAGAGGGGAATTATTACTCCTTGGGAGAATTTCACAGTCTCAGATGGAGGAATGCGGTCAGCATTTTATTAATCTGTTAAGTATTTAATTTAAGTTTATGAATATAAAAAAAATTCGTTTATTCAGGTTTTGATATTCATTTATATTTTCTATACTTTCTGTTGCTTAATTTATAAAATAGGTTGAAAGACTGGTGAATAGAATGCATGGAACAAAAAATAGTTGAAAACCCCAGTTTCAAACAAATAGATTTATTATTTTTTTCTTTTTCGTTAAGCAAATATTTTTACTTCCTTCTACAAAGTAAAAAGTATTACAGTCGCGAAAAATTTCGTGCATGAGAAAATATCAATTTTGAGCGCTCTCGAATTAAACTGAATGATTTTTTTTTCCGCGTGACAGCTGTATATACGGACAGAATAAGGGACTCTTTTTTTTCCAAAACGAGCTGTAAAATGGGTTTAAAATGGATACGGAAGAGATTTTTTTTTGTAACGCCTGTACATATGTGCTTGTGTATGTATCTGGCATAACTCAAAATAGATTAGCCTTAGAACATTGAAATTTTATATATGGGACTGCTATAACATCTAGCTGGGCATCTGCCTTTTTCGTTACAATCAACCGCACCAAACATGTATATATATTCCCACCTTGTTACCCGATTCGGTGAGCTCAGTATTTTTATTCTTATTTGTTGGTAAATTGTGGATTTTTTGCTTAAAAGTCATTAAATTATAATGTTCATATGTTCCGATTAAGGGTTTTATGAATTTACATAATCTGCATGCAGTAGTTGAAGAATTATCAACAATTTAAAAATTTAAGTACCGCTAAACCTAAGAGATCGCCATTTGCTGAGCCAAAGTAACATTTGGTCTTTCTGCCCGTTGGCCGAATTGCTTGTTTTTGCAACTCTAATTGTAATTGTAATATATAATAGTTTTAACTATTTTTGTGTGTTTTAGGTTTTTTTTTAATCAAACGTTTTTGAATTTTATGTTTTTGCGTTGTTGCGAAGTGAAAATTGAATTGATTGAATAAGAAACATTTGTCTAGTGAAATTCGAGGAAATAAGTTTATACGAAGGGCAGCAAAAAATACATATACTTCTATAGGCTGTACAAAGGAATCACATGGTGTACACGTCAGTGGTGAGCAGCATCTGCGAACATCAAATTTAAAAATTAGCAGATAGTTATTTCTTTCTTTTTTTTCTTCCCCCCCTTTCGCATACTTTGTTTCTGGAGAGACTTTTTGAAGCTTTTCTTTTTATTTATGACTTTAATCAGAACCTTATTTTCCCACTGTAATTATTAGCAAGGATTTTAACCTTGGGTTTAATCTGAAGCTTCCTCATGTGATTTATAAAACGGCAGGATGAGAAACATTTATTGCGTTCATCTAAGACTTATAAAAAGTATTAATAAATAATAGTATAAACAGTAAACATATGCTATAAGCTTGATAATGTCTTTTCAATGAGTATTTTTTCAAACCAGTCAAAAATTTGATTATTCGATGAAAAATTAAGTCGATCAGTTAAATTTTAATCAATTGATAAGTTGATTGCCCGATTAATTTTCCACCTTTAATTTGGAATAAAAATAGCAAACTAAAGTTGTAACAAGAAAGGGAAGCAGAAAGCGCTCTATTGCTTAAAGAATGTCATCATCCCCCCCCCCCCTCCCATCAAGAAAAGCAGTTCAGTCCTCCCTCTCAGTCATAGGGATCTGAGTTCCGTGTTGAGGCAAAGATGTGAGTAAAAATTCCCCAATGCTCTGCCCAAGCGGTTGTGGTAGGGAAACAAATGTGGGAGACACTCAGATCTTTTTCCCCCGAGGTGCTCTCTCCGAAAACTAGGTGGAACTGAGCTTAAGTGGGGCTGTCTCCTATATGGTGCTCAAGGCTCTTGCCAACGGCAGGCGAGCTTGACTCTTTGCCACGATGAATGTCGTGGGCTCGTGCTGACCATTGTCAGACAAGTCAGATTGGTAACAACAACAACATTCCCCAATGTTAGTGTCGAGATCGAAAAGTATAGTTAGTCCATTCAGGCTTTGCTGGATATCTCCCATCTTATTCAGCACTGCAGAACAGTTCCGGTCTGGTTTTGGTTTCGTTTATTTGATGATGGCAAAGCTCTCGAGAGCTATCTGCCTATGGGAAGGGATTTCTTTCTTGGAGGACTTTATAAGGGAATCTGGCCCATATACAAGTTACACATGGGAAAACCACGAAAACACCCATGCGGCCAGCCCGTTCGTCGGGATTCAAAACCTGGATCGAACTACCAGTATTCAGCGACTTTTACCGCTCGGTCGTTGGTGGCTCGCATCAAAGCCCCGTACATATTGAAAAGATTCACGGTGTGAAGAATCTGCAGAAAAGGACTGCAGGAGACGTCAAAATTGTAATTTCTTAATTCATTAGATTTGCCACGAAGTCTAATTTCGAGCTCTGTCGGCTAAAAATGGCGCATGCAGCGAACTTAGGGGAATAAAATGAAAATTTCGAATATTTCTTACATTTGAATCATTTCTCTTCGTTTGCAGTTTTTGAGTAATATGTTTTATAATCTAAGCCAGGCATGTCAAAGTGAGTAAAATGGGCCAAATAATAATCATTTTACAATAGTACCGGCCGCGAGGAAAAGAAAAACTATTTTCATGCTTAACCAGGTATTTGAAAAGTAAGTAAAACAGGTAACATAAAATCTTACCTAATATTATAATTCTTTAGAAAACAGAACGAAGATAAGAAAATCCTGGTTAGTAGTTTATATATCTATTATTTCTTTCCCAACGCATGGCATCATTTCCCAGCAACTATCTTTCAGATGTATGAAGAAATGTTGCATTTTCAGAAGTCAAATGAATGTCTATTAACTTGGCTCATTGGTGATTTGATTTTTCATAAATGAGAAAAGTTGTTTACACTGGTAAGTACTATCGAGTATTGAAATTACGTATGATGCAAAGTTGCCACCTTTTTGGAATCACGCAAGCAGGAATACCCACTTCACTGAATGTTTGCTTTACAGCTGAGTTGCACTGATTTCCTATTAATTCCACATACAAATAGAGTAGCACTTTCTCAATGTTGTTTGATAAAATATTTTTGCGAAGGTATTATCTTATGAGTCTTTCCTAGCACTCCAGGTTGCATATACGTCTAGTTATGAAGTGAAATTCTAAATTTTTAATAATATATTACTTTTCTTTATTTTCTCGAGTCAATTGAGGGCCGCAGAAAAATGAGTTCCGCGGGTACAGAGTTTTGATATGCCTGATTTAGGCATTTTCTTTCTATTATAAAAGGAAATTTTGTTTTGAAGATCATAAAGGCAATTCTGAGCTTTAAAAGAATTTTTGGAATGTTCGAATAAAATGCCTTCATTATAACAAATGCATATAATGATTAGAAACTGAAATTAACATGATTGCTCATTAGTTGGCAAATGGGTAAGATCATTGAATATTAATAGTTCGTCTCGAGTTTAGTTCCTGGCGAATGGGTTAGTTTTCGTAGTTATTCCTACCTATAATGGAAATGAAAGCCTGTTTACCTTAAGAAGTTCTTTATGAAGACGACGTTGCTTAGCAGAATAGGTCTCACACGTGCCGTGACATAATCAGTTAATTAAAATTTTTGATTAAGATGTCAATAACTGCACTTGTTTCTCTATTCTGTGTTACGTCATTGTAAACATAACCCGGCGAAAGTCTTGTAATTTCTTTTTGCTTTCGAACAAAAGGCCAGATTGCAGTTATCTAAGCAGGGCAGTAGGTATATGATTGGCAAGCAGTCGCTAAGAAGGCGGTAACCCTGGTGTGTGACGTCGCTGCAGCAGCTAGAGGAAAGGGAGGCTGCACCTGTGGCGGGAGTCACGTGTCTCTTCTATTGATTGATCCGGGCACCGAAGAGGCTTCCCGGCATTCCCTTCTGCTTCCTTCCATGCTGTACGGGAACAGTTGCTGTAGTCATCGCTGCTGTCGTGCTTACCTATTCATTCAAAATGTGCGCTTGAAAAAAAAGGGGAATCATGAAAAGGCTGAAAGGGGTCCTCGACGGACTGCGGCCCAATTATCAAACACCGAAGGATAAGTCGGACCACCATACGACACTCGACAATGCGCCAGACGCACCAAGCTCATCCGCTGACATCGACACAGTACAGGAGCAATTGCGGCCTGAACATTTCAAACTCGCTAAGGTAAACCCTTTATTTACACTTCTACTCTCATTCGTGCTCAAAGCTTTTACCTCGCTTGATTCCTGAAAATGACTTCATGTTCCGTTGATAATATCCTTTACATTTTATACCTTCTGTGGTGAATAAGTGTGATTTTGCTTCCCCTTTGCCCCATATGTTGCAGTGTTTTGAATTATCAGCTGAGTGAAGTCTAGATTGCAGTTTAAAGATGCTGTGTTTCGTGACTACAGAAAATTATTTAAGACCTTTACACTAAAACTGTGACAGCTTTTAATATGATGAAACGTGTTTATTTTTACCGTGTAAGTAATATTTCCTGCATATATTGTTATAGGTTTAGTTTATTATTTCTGGTTTTTAAGCTCTAAATCTCTGGTACCTTTTCATGCAGCAGATAAAAACAAACGGATATGTTTGAGGCAGCTAAATGTTTTGTTTCATATCATTTTCAGTTCGAACGTGAACATATCATAGCAAACTGAATGGCATTTATTTTAAGATGAATCATTTAAAAAAAAGATATAGAATCCTAAAAATGATTGAAATCATATGATCTTATCTCTACTCAATGTTATGTATAAAGGATTTGGATTTCAATAATATCCTGTTGTTGTAGACATAAAATTCAAAACTATAGCAATAAATAAAATCAGATAATGTTACCTTGTACATCATCTTGAATTTCAAAACTAAAAGTCATTTAAAAAAATATTGTATACAGTCTTCCATGAACTTTGTTTTCCAAGAAGAATGATAAATACTTTTATCGAAATCGCAATTAAAACATAATTTATCTAGTTATATTTTCTCTTGATTGGTTTCTGAAATTTAGTTTGAAATCTTGTTTTAAAGATAACTGTTTTTCTCTTCAAGTTTATAATGTTTTTATTGAGTATAATATTAGTTTTTAATAAAATTTATAAGTTATTGCTAAAGGTAAAATTTTGATATCAAGTCTGATTTCTAGAACTATAAATTACACATAAAACTTTATTAGTGTGAAGAACTCATAACTATAAATGTTGAATTTCTGGGGCCAGCATTAGTATTACTGTAGTAATTTACTGTACTGCCATATTATGCAGTAATCTGTTCAAGTGTCAAATGTTTCAAAATAGTATTAATTTTAAAAAAATGATAGGTCTAATTATTGAGATCTTTTGTATCTTCTGCACTAAGAAGCTAAGTAATAGAGCTGTTATATATATATATATTTATATATGCACTTAAGAGAAAAAATGTTTATATTTACAAATGTTAATTAAATATGTCAAATTTGGAAGTTGTTTAATAATTCATGCATAGTTATAGTTTGTAAAATACCCTAAAAAATAATATAAAATAAGTGTAAATGCTATTTGATATAAAGCCATCGCGCATAAAATGTCATTTCTAACGAATTTAAAAAAAAAAGAAAATATGCCAGCAAATGAAAACATATAAATGGAATTTTCCTATTTCTCATGAAAATTTATTAATTTGCTTTTTAATTTCTAAGTACTTAAATTTATATTAAGTGTTTCCTTAAAATGATATTTTAATATACTCTTCTTTGAAATTAAAACTATAAATGAGTTTCTTGTTATTCACATATATAACATATTTTTATATTGTTCAAAATTATGCCTGATTTGTGATATTAAACTGCTTACATATAACTTTGCAGTAGATAAGTTTAATTTTTAAACTCTTTATATGCTTTATTTTCATGTAGTGTTATGATTTTTAATTTAATTATACTAGTATGCAAGTGTCAGTTTCATTCTCTGTTTTAAAAGTGTGAATTATGTTTTACAAGTTTTAATATGATGATGTCATGCTCACTGCTATCCATGTTTACAATCTAATGAATTTCATTAGGGTTATTTTAAATTGTTTTGTAGTGAATGAAACTGTAAATCTCTTAAGAAGTACATATGTTTTATATTGGTATTATACATTTTTACAATACTTTTTTTTTTACCAGCACAAAATATATTATGCTGAATTTAATTAAACATGTTTGTTTAACAACATTTAAGAATTCTTTATGAATTTACCTTTTTTACATTTGAACATTTTTTAAAAATAATTTTAAAAATTTTGGTTTGCTCTTAAGAATTAAAGTCAGTCCCTAATTTTTAAGAGTCTTGGTGGTAAAATTTTCATTCAAATTTATTTTATTAATCTATGTATAATTATCATATCTATATGAAGTTGCATTTCTTCCATGCTCAGTATTTTCAGGTAAGTACCCGAGTTTAAAAACATGCTGTGTTGATCATTGATTGTGTTTACTGAAGGTTCGTGGCCAAGACTACTGAAAAATTTTGTTATACTCTTGCCACACCCTCTATATATAATACACTGAAGTACATTTTTTTCTAATATGTTGGTCTGCACAGAATGAGTCTTTAAATTTATAATTGTTTATTCTTGTTAAAACACTCCTAGTCTTGTTGACTATTATCTTCGAAGTCACAATCAGCATTTATATGTGATAAAATTATAACTTTTTTCTGTTGACGTGTGATCCTTTCCTAGAAAATGTTAATTTGAAGATAATTGTTTTAATTTCCACTTTCCTTCAGTTTATTTTCAGACTAAAATTATTGCCGATTTTTTTAAATAAAGTAAATATTTAATCAAGTAAATTTGTAATAGTGACGTTTCTTTTTTATGTATATAGAAAACATTTGCTACATCAAAGAAAAATAATATTGATAAAGAAACCGTGCTGCCTATAATATTTTCATGTATCTGCATAATGAATATGTGGTTGGTTTTAGATCATCAGTGAGTATTTTGTTTGTTGATACCTTACAGTCAGCTGTGTACATAAGAAAAAAAGCATTTAAGAAGATTCATAAGAATCAATGTACTGCCAGGCATCAGCTTAAAAGGAACTTTTCGAATAACTAGATGTGTAAGTAACATAGATGTAGGAAGTCCTATTAATGATATGAATATTCTATGACTTAATATTCTGTCTATGATTGCTAGTGGTTGATGACATTTGAGAAATCAACGAATTTTTAATTCTCTCTGTATTAACCTATATGACTTTATTAATGTAAAAGGAAATTAACTCTGTGTTTGGATACCTCTGGTTGTCAGAGAAAGAAATACTAGTCTGCATCCCCCCTTTTTTTTAAATAGGATGGACATTTTGGAATTTAGCAGACTAATTTTTTTCTAACCCATCTAAATTGAGTAGTAATTAATTAATGTGTTTAATTGCAAGATTGGTGTTTGAAGTTATATTTACTGGAAAAGGAAAGTTACAAGTTATATATTTTTATAAATATTACATAATTGGTATTGGCTCCAAACATAAACACCTACCTAATGTGCTGATTTTCAGAGGGTTGAACCTAAGGTACCAAGATGTTTTACCTAACGATAACCAAACAAAAAGTATATTTCACTTTAAACTATTGATATTTTGTGTGGTAATTGGTGATCGGTTCACCAGTGGCCAAGCAGTAAAAGCCATTGAATGCTGGTAGTTCGGTGTAGGTTCGAGTTCCAGTGAATGGGCTGGGTGCATGGGGCATTTTCATATTTTTCACTATGTCTAACATGGATACAAGAATCCCTTAAGAAGTCCTCCATGAGGCATCCGTCCCTTTTTGTGTAGTGCCAAATGGCTGAGTACATAATGAATAAAAAAAGTATGCTGATCAACCATGTAAGGTGCCAAGAATACTGTAGCAAGATCTGGCCAAAACAGCTGGTTATGGTAAAGGCTAAATAGTCCCATGAAAAGGTATCCTAATGGCTGATAGATGGATGGGTAAAAAGGCAGTTAATAGGTGTAGTTAAAATGTGAGTTTTTCATTAATATTATTTTATAAATAAAAAAATAGTTATGATTTCTAACTTTATATAATGACTTATTTATAAATTTTGTCATATTTTTAATCAGAATAAATTTATATCACTCTATAATAACTTTATAAAGTGAAATATATTTTAAAGCTCATGTCAAATATGTGAAACTTGTTATGTTTATTTATGTGAGAAAATACATTATTCCTTCTATACAGATGGTAAGTAAATATTATTTTCATTTTAACTTGTAGAAGGTGGGTTATCACCAGTTTGGTCAAACAAAACTGTGTAAATTTGGACTTCAGTGTAAATGCTAACTCTTAAAGGATGTGTGCTTTGAGCTATCTTTTTTAAAGCAATAATGTTTAATAAATATTTATATGGGTAACACTCGTTAAATCTGAGGGGTTTGAAAATGTGTAAGATTTTCCCTTTAATTAAGCTTTTATATTTATTTATTATAAAATGAAAACTTTGGATATTTTATCATTTTTTTCTTTGTGCATTTATACAAATTGTCATACGTTTGCATGTGTATTAGAGTACTCAGTAGTCTAATGCATAGTTTATCATCCAATTGCTGGAAAAACAGTTTGTTCACTGAAACTTTTTAAAAATTATCCTTGATCTAAAGATGGGAATTTATTTTCATGAGCTTCGTAAAATATTTTCACAGTTTCTACAAAAATAAATCGTGTTTTTTCTTCTTTAAAGTATGCTTCATTTGACGTTTTGCTTATTGGGATGTAAACAATAAAATCCATTATGCAAATCTTGATTCACTTTTAATCATCATTGGAAATAGTATTTAACAGATCCTGAAATGTAAACCTTATTTATTAGTGTCTTTTTCAAGAAAGGTTGTGTAGGAATTCATAAGTGTAAAATGAAGATGTTAAATACTTGATTACTGTAGCGTTGACGAATTTTTTTTTTTTTTTTATCATTGATCAGATAAGATTACACCTTTGCATGAAGGTTAAACAACAATGAGTTTTCTAAACGAAACAAAAGAAGAACGATGTGAAAAGGAAACTAACTTTTCACAAATGCAATAAATCGTTAAGTAAGCAAATTGTTACGTGAAAGCCCGACATTTTCGTCAGTAAAATGAACTTGTTTAACTAAGTTTGACGGTTATCATTTCTATATGCGAGTTTAGCGTTTCTGTAGGTTGAAATATATCTAGAAATCAGTTCAGTTGTGTATACGTCTTTGGCACCATGCCAAAACCAGGAATCTGCATTTTCGCTGTCTTGAGTATGCATTCCCTAGCTTATTTTAAATGCTGAAAAAGATATTTTCTGAGAAAATTGTTGTATAGAAGCTGTAATTATTATCTTTTTTTTTTCTGAATTTGCACTTTCTGATTATCCGCTCCCACTCCGCTAAAAGTCGCCAACATTGGCTCTTTCTTCCGTAATGATGAAGCAATATTATTGTCATCAAAGTAGCTTCTTGATATAATATAATAAATCTGTTTCTGAATCAAAATCAATGTCTAACTTGCTACTATCCCTTGATAAGAACGTTTGATTTATGCTCCTTTGTTTTCATTAAAAATCTGCTTTAGTATGTTTCTCCGATTAGCGAAAGAAATCTGAAAAGTTTCGTTTTTACCGAAAAACTAAATTAGGATTTTTTTTCATTATAGACCATTATACTTTAAACAGTTTTCTGAGAAAGGATATACATGTCAACGTGAGGATTATTGTGAGGATATATGATAATACGTGAGGCTATATGTGCCAAGGTTGCCTATTGCCTCCATGAAGTTAAATATATTTTTCATATCTCTGACAAGAGTGTACTTTGGAAATGTAATATTATCAACAAGAAGTTTTAAAAGTGTGTATTCTGTTTGTTTCCTTGCTTGTT
>KK121362.1:161682-241264 GCA_000611955.2 Stegodyphus mimosarum | reverse complement strand
ACCCTAGTGCTATGCCGGAAAGTTTACATACAGGCGCAACCGCCGAATTTTTCGTAACAATACATTTGAAGTTCCAACTAGCATCTTTCCCCACCCCACCAATGCTGAATGGTTAAAACCACTGAATTCTAGAATTACACTTGGTTTAAATTCGATCCCAGGCGAACGGGCTAGCTGCATAGTTTGATTTCGTGGTTTTCCCCATTATGTAGCTTAAAAAAAAAGCCAGTTCCTTCAAAAAGTCCTCCAGGAAGGCATCCCTCCTCTTAGACAGACATTCCTCGTGGCTTTGCCATATTCAAAATAACCTAAGCTAACCAACTAGCATGTGCAATTTTGTGGACATTCTTTTCATCGCTCAAAGGCAACAATCGATGCAGAGGAGATGATACGAATTATATAGACAAAAGTTCTGACTAACTTTTACTGAAACAAAGATTTACTTCAGTTTCTTATAAATAGAAAGACCAAAAACTTGATTGAGTTTTTCTTAACTCTGTCTGTGCTCTGTAAGTACGGACTTCGCACGGAAAGACAGACTTTTTGGAATAATGTAACCAAACACAGGGCGAAGACAACTGTCACTTGCACAAAGTCTTACGTTTGCTTTAAGCTAACCCTCAAATTCGGGAAGAAATTCCTTCCTCCGTCACATTTTGATTACCATATAGAATGATATCGGCAGGGGATCGTGCTCAGAAATCGTTAGACTATTCTCTCTTTTTTTTTTATACCTGCATATCCTCCGTTAAAATTATTTTCACACAGCATTCTCTTTGGTCTCATTAGTGATGCTTAAACAATTTTAACTTCTTTGGTGTGCTGGAAAAAGAGTGGGTTTCGTTTCTATCATCCTTGAAATAGCACATTACACTGAATATTCAAGTCTTAAATTCAACCGAAGCTCCAAAGAAATCAGATCCAGTGTTTTATTTTATTATTTAATACTATTTATTATTAATTTAATTCTTTATTAAATTTTTTATTTATCTCAA
Source organism: Stegodyphus mimosarum (assembly GCA_000611955.2). NCBI lineage: Eukaryota > Metazoa > Arthropoda > Arachnida > Araneae > Eresidae > Stegodyphus > Stegodyphus mimosarum. Next base: position 240,269 of record KK121362.1, on the reverse strand, counting down.
AATTAGGCAAACTAGCAACTTTATTTTGGCTTTAGCAGCAGAATTCTTTTTGCTGCTGAGAAAAAAAAAGGACTTTTGCTTAATCGATCGAAATCAACACTTTTGTTCAAAATCTACGCCAAAAGGAGTTTGTTATCTTGCCTAAAATTTGAGTTTTACACTGGCGTGCTTCTCTCCCAGTCTTTATTTATCTCTTAATAATTTATTGAATTTTAATTTTTATTGTTTTAATTATTAATCATTTGATTATTAATTATTTGTTCAAAGGAGCTTGTCCCTGAAGGACTATTCTTTTCGTTTTGCGTCGAATCACTCTGAATGTCCGTTTCACTTTTCAACTTGTTGCCACCTAATATTATCGCCGTGTATTATATTTGAAGAAATTAAATAATGCAGAATCTGCATGAACGTATGCATGTTTCTCGCATTGTTATGACGCTACTTAGAGCCATTCAATTTTGAATGACGTAATCCTGCTACAAATATGAGCACCTGGAAGCCCAAATTTGAAATTTGGAATTTCTTCTATTATCGATTTCATATTTTGTAAAACGAATTTTTGATTAACAAACACAAGGATTTCAAAGCGAGCAATGGCAACGTTGTACAGAAAAAGAAAAAAACCTTTTTATCTCCAGCGCGTGAGACTGTGTATCGGAAATTCCAAAGATATGCTCAGTTTAAAATTATTTTGCGATATTGTTAACTGAATTTTATGGTTTAAGTGCAAAGAACATGATATTTAAAAAAAAAAAAAAACTTTTCTTTGGATGTAATTTAAAATCTGAAACCTTTCAGATTTTCTTTTTCTTTTATTTTTATTTATTTATTTATTTTTTACTATTTTTAATCCTCTTCCCTGATGCCCTTCTATAGAGCTCCGGTACTTCTAATTTTAAAAATTAGACCCTGGTTGTGGAGGATGGTCAAAGAACAAGCCAAGTAATATTAACGAACTGCCTGAAAGAATTAAAGCTGACATAGATAACCCTATGTATGCGATCTATCTACGTATGCGCATTCGTGCCTGGCAAGCTATATAAGAAGATTCCCCAAGATATGTGAGCAATAATGACGAATACACGAAGAATATGTCAAAATATTGTTACTAGATAAATTATTCAATATTTTTCAATCCAAGTTGTAGAACGTGAGTAGATTTCTGGTTTCCACCATAGTGTTAATTTTTAATTTTTTGAAGGGGCGGAGGAAATGAACCCGTACATGTTGAAAGCCAACTTCCGGGAAATCAGTAATAGGATTTAATGATTTAATAATAATTTAATCTGATTAAATTATTAAAGGAGCGAAGTTTTCTACGTAAATGATACAATTCTCTACATTTTACTCTCCTGCGACTATTTCTCTTAAAAACTTATGAACGAAGAGGTATAAGAAAACTTTCAGAGCCATCCTTTAGCCATTTCAGAGCCTCCATTCCGTGGTATATTTAGAATGAAATTCCTAATGACTTCAAAGTTTTCCATCATATCATCTAGTAAGGTTTGATTATGTTATTTTGACTATCAGAGCACAAAACAGCTATCTGCCGATATATCTTTCAGTAAATTGTGTGGTTGCTTCCTAAGGCTGTCCCACTAAATCTAAAATTCGTTTTGTCTATTCTAAAAAGTAATAACAATAAAAATAAATAAAATCTGAAAGGTTTCAGATTTTTAATAACAATAAAAAAAGAAATAAATAAAACCTGAAAGGTTTCAGATTTTTAATTATGTCCAAAGGGGCATTTTTTTAAAACATTTTGTGTGTAATCTTTATTTATTAACTATCATGTTCTTCGCACTTAACCATAAAATTCAGTTCAAGTGCAATATCGTAAAATAATTTTAAAATGAGCATATCTTTAGGATTTCTGATACACAGTCTCGCGCTGGAGATAATTTTTTTAGTCTAAAGGGGCTTTGTCCCTGAAGGACTATTGTTTTCGTTTTGCGGTTTTGCGCCGAAACATTAAAAGTCTGAATCACTTTTCAAACTGTTGCCACCAAATCTTGCATCATAACTCTAGCACAGAAATGTTTCTTACACCTTGGAACAGATTCATCTTCAGTATGCAGGTTATTTTCCAGTCTAGTTTCAGGCTTAATTATTTGTAAAATTAATTATTTCAAATTATTTATAAAGAAAGATGATCACTAAATCCCTTAATATTATTTCTAACTGTTGTAATTTAAAATACAACGAGTTCACGTGATTTATAATATACCTCATTTTATAACTTTTTAGAAAATTTTCAGCAGTATTGGAATTAACAGCAGATACTCATAATACACATTTACATTACACGAACTTAGATTGCCATTGCCTTCTTCGTTGAAGCTTTTATGCTATATTCCTAGTATTTCATAATGGCATACAGATAAGTTTCACTAAATACTGGTAGTTCGCCTCGAGTTACAAATCCCAGAGATACTCAGCTCTTTCTTTCTCTGCACACATTTACTGTGGAAAAATGCCTTGTAACCATTTCAATTTATGAAGTAAAGATATTTTTTTAATTTATTCTTTAAAAATATTGCAAAACTTTTCACCCTAGAATATCTCTTTACAAATCCCTTTAATAAGAAAAAATAAGCAAAGAAATTAACTCGATTTCTATGATTGATAGCTTGGTGCAAGTTATATGTAGCTTTTTCCAAAAACATAGAATTTATACGGCTATCAATAAATTATGGATTATTTCTATTTTTAATTTGCTTAACATGCCTAATACAGAATTTTCCTTTCATACTGAAAGCTTAACTTTATGACTTAAGCTTTACATTATGATTATGAGTCTTCCTCGTCAAAAAGATACTGAAGGTGAAGAAACAGACTTAATTCACTATTCTAATAAGAGTTTTCAAATATAAACAAATGAGGACACATTAGGCTCATAATAATAACAACAAGAGAATAACATAATTCAATCACTTTTAAAGCAAAAATGCAGTGATTTATCCATATATAAGAATAAATACGAAACTGAGATCAGAGGCAGGTAACAGAATGGGTACATATGTGTGTGTGTGTGTGTGTGTATATATATATATATTTATACTTTTGATGACACCTATTGAAACCAAAAAGGGAGGTGCACAACTACATGCTATAGCAATCCCATATACTTAATTTTAACATTCGGAGGCTAGTCATTTTGGATTTATGCAAGATACATACGTACGTCACGAAAAAAAATCTCTTCTAAATCCATTTTAAATATATTTTTCAATCCGTTTGGAAAAGTTTCCTTTTTTCTGTCCAAAAATTCTACGCAAAAAACATCGTTTAAATGGATTCGAGAGCGGTCAAAATAGATATTTTCGTTGAAATATGACATTCGAAATTTTTCGCGATTACAATACTTCCTTTACTTGGTACAAGGAAGTAAAAACTGATCAAAATTGGTTTTTGAAAATTTCAGTGATTTTACAAAATATTCATGATAATTAAATTAGTTATTTGATTAATATTGTGAACTACTATTATTATTGTAATTATTATAATAGTAATAGTATACCATGCTTGCTAAACGTACGATTCTACAAAGAAGAAATGCTAAACTTGCCATGCCCTTTCTTAATAGGAGAGCTGATCCTAGAAGTGAAAAATGTTTAAAAATTGCGAATTATTATAGTTTTCATAATCATTTCCTTTTCCTTCTCAGAGTTTGAATTTTCAAAAAATTACTTTTTTTCTGTAAAACTGGCATTCAGTTGAGTATAAAAATCACTATTTTTGTGTTTCAGATACTGTGAAATGGTTGCATATAGCAAACAAATTAAATAAAAATTTGGCACGCGTTAAATAAAAATTATTATTAAATTTCAAATTATATTCTATCTTGTTTAAAAAAGTTCTGAATTAAAACGACCTGCTAATGTTATTCAGATATTTCCAATTGTATTACACACACAAAAAAAAATAAAAAAGAATTTTTGTTTAAAAAAAATTAAGCTATAATTTAATGAGAGGATTGATCGATTATGAATTTGCAGTGCTGTTTATCTAATTCTTCGTTTTTAGATAAATTTTAGAAAAATCTTTTTAGCATAATTATTTTAATTTATTTAAAATTTAAAATTATACGTCAGTATTCCAAACGCATAATATGTTGTTGTAATAGATTTCACGCTAAGTTGTTTTTATCTAACTACAAACTTCTGCAAACATTTACATGATTACTTTAATTACAAAAATAATTCTAGTATACTTTAACATACTTTAGTCCTGAAGAATCGTTAATAAAAGACATTTCTGATGCTAACATGCGTATTTACTGATACCTTTTATTTTCTTTGCCAGCTCTTACATTTATTACTGTTATTCAAGAAATTAACCTGCTTATTAAACATGCTTTACTTCGTTCTAACTAGTAAAGAATATCTAACAATTTCCCTCTTGGCTACTATTGGCTTCAGAAAGTAAAGTTGTAACCTTCAGCTTTTCGAAAGGAAGGTATATCGGAAAGTGTGAAGATTTCATGTAGCCGTTCTAAGGGGAGAGGAAAACTTTTGCTTTATGCGGTCGTTAAATTGCTCGGCAGGAAAGGGGGAAGAAATTTTGATTCGCGCAGTTGGGAGCACACCCAAAATTTCTTATGCGTTTATACAAATGGCTATCAAAACTGTTACCAACTTAACCTATAAAAATGATTCATAAGCAGTTTGAAGATTTAGTTGATTTGAAATGCAATACATCGGACTTAGTGAAAGTTCGGATCAAAACTGTCAAACAAAAGGAAAAATTCAAAAGAAAAGGGAGGGGCAAAAAATCTAACAAGAAAATAACAACTAATAAATTTTAAAACAGCATGAATCACGAAATGTAGTATGAAGTGAACCTACTAATGAACAAACAAACGCTCATTGTCTTAACGCTCTAAATGAAAATCACGGCATCAAGCAGAACGTCACCATTCGCGCATAAGATAAGGATCAAATGCAAAACTAATTCTGTTTTATTTCGTTCTAGAAAAGGCCTCTTGGAAGGCAATAGTAATAGTAATTCCTTTACGTCTGCAGGCTTTAGAAAATGCCGTTTCTTTGGGGAAAATGTATTTAGTTTGCTAAAAGTATTAAACACGTTTATTTGCCGCGAAAAGAAATATTCTAACGTCTTAATAAACAGTTTAAATCCTGTGTATTTATTAAACTAACAAGAATGATTTTACTCAATTCCATTGCTTAATTTTTATATGAATGCAAGCAAATATTTGAAGAATTGTACAGATAGCATATCACCTAAATAAATTTTTACAGTTTTTGAAACTATGTTTCACTACCACATTTTCAGAGAAAGTATGCATCATTTTCTATGAGATCAGAACTAACACTGTTGTAATAAGCCTATGTTGATAGTGCACCTTTTTCTTGTAGGCAATCCTATGTTGATGACGTTGCACCTTTTCCTTGAAAGCAAGCTTAGACGGTCAAATGCATTTTTACGGATTATTCAACTATCTTTAAATTTTCATTTATCTTTCTAGTCATTTATCTCTTTTTTTTAAATTTAATTTTGGGTACATTTTTATTTTCCGCTAACGATATACGACTATGAATATTCTCCAAGGTTGCACAATAACAGCTCCTCAGTGCTCGTTTCGGTTTTTAAATATGTTAGTCTGAAACAGAACTGGAAGTCCAGGCACTCTTTACCCAAAAGTAGAATTGAACAGTAAGGTCCTAATTTCTGTAAACACACATACACGCGAACACTTTACTAGCATCATATTGAACATACTTCAGTCTTATGTGACGAATCTTATTCGATTCAACAAGATTATTAAATAAATTACGTTCAAAAATTAAGTACTCAGACTTGCTTTCAAATTATTCAGATTAAATGGAAATGGAAAATTATTTCAGATAATATTTTTTAAAGCATCCAGTGTTATCTTTTGAGGTTCAAATACAGACTCTAAGCCAGTCAAAGATGTTGGAAATTGCTATGATGGTCGCTGAATCAACCACTCCGGAACAACGATGCATGATGGGAAATACTACTACCGTCTATCTGCTTCTGTACATAAGTGCATCACTGAAGGATGGCACTTGATCTGCTGCAACATTCAGATAAACATCTCACTTCACACGAGCATTTAGCAATCATAATTGAGCCTATTCCATACTACACAGCGCAGATTATAATACCTCCTTCAGACTCTTGAATTGTATTCAGAAGGCAGTTTGAGTTCATTGCTTTATGAGGTTCTCACCGCACCATTTGAAGGCTGCCACCAAGAAACAAAATATAGCGTGCCTCGATCAATCACACGATTTGTTTCCCATTGTCTACGTTTTAAGGAAGTTATTCCTTATACCACTAAAGCTGAATTTTTCTGTTCTCAGAAATCAACGCTCTCATAATTTTGATTCAGCTATTTAAATGAACTCGCAACTCACTACACAGCATTTTCACAAAGAATTCACATTTTGATATGGTTGTAGAATGGCCATTTGAAAATGAATTCATTTGTTATAGTATACTGTTTTCCTTCACAAGCTGTTTCAGGCGTCATCGATCTCCGAGTCGCTAATCATTTTTAAATGGCAGTAATGTCTTTCAGTGGCGTAATTGTCATTAAAAATTATGTACGAATTATTTTTACAGATGGAGATTTTACAGGTCTCACCTTTTGAAAGACCTTTTTCTTTTATCTGCTGTGCAGGTTTAAATTGTTATTCCAGCAAGACAAGCCCCCTCAATGAATGATTTTTCGAACTCCGAAATATCCTATGCTGTTTCTATTATCAAAAAAGGTATTATTGATTACAATTACACAACACTTTTAATCCTTTTACAGATTGTTTCGGTGTTGAAATTCCCAATTGACGGAATAGACTTAATAAAGTCTTCATCTCTTAACATTTCATCAGCACATATATTTTACCAAGAGCCCAGAGGTATAGAATTCTTTTCTATACACATATGTGTCCATGTGCTAAGGCGAATGAGTTTTGTTTAAGGAACATATATGTGTTTAAGGTTAAACTTGAAATTCTAAAGAGGGAAACTAATTATTTCCAAACCAATTTCAACTCATTGTTATGAGGTAACAGGATCTTTATATAAGAATCTAATGGGCATGCGCAATATTTTTACACTTGAATCTGAATAGGATCGGCCCAACACTGCACTGCTGTAATCAGCGATAAAAAAGTACTGAATATGAAAGTGCATTTACAATCACAGTTCTTGTATAGATATACAGTTCCTCAGTTAAAAATAAAGCATTTTAGAATAATGACTGGTAAGCGGAAAATTTAATGCAGCCTCCAAGTTTCGGTAAGTGACCCTACAGTACAGACAATATGCAAATAGAGAGTGAAAAGGCTGACAAGTATCAGCAATAATTAAACAATGTTATTCCATTTTTTGTTAGAAAGCAATAATTAATATTCATACATTCGCTGCATTTGTGCAAATAAAATGGAATGATCAATAAACTAGTTTTAATTTTGTAATTATAACAAAATTAATTTTGTAATTATAACAAAATTAAAACGCAAAAAGTTTACGATAATCTGCAATCAAACTATACTTGAAGGATCTGTTATATCATCTATGAACAACTTTTACAAGACAACATATTTAAAAATACATTAACACTAAAAATTTGATGTTTTAATTTACTGATTTGGGAATTAAAATTAACAAGCCGTCATCAAATACTCTTTAAGATATTTCCTTTTCCCTTTTCCATATTTATTAAGCCTTTGTAATAAATTCACACGCTTGTATATAGCTCATCTTTGTATAAAATAATACATGACAGGTATAAAAAACAAGATTAACTTTCCTATTCTGTTTCCGTAACAAATATTAATAAAATAAAGGTGAGTATTATACCTCCTTTTACGCATAACTACCTTCTACTTATTACCTGAACAAATAGAAATGATCTATTAGGTATTATTGTGTTAGAAAGCAACATTTTTTTAGCATAAAGAATATAAAGGAATATTAGATTTCAAATTCTAAAGCACCTGTCATTTTCAGCAACATCATCAAAATAAATTTTGCTCAGCGGTGACTAGCATAACTTTACATGCATGTTGAGGAAGCAGACATACTGTATACAATGAATAAAAAGAATGGATGGTTAAACAAGGACTAGATAGAAAAAAAGCTGTGTAAATATACAGAAACTGCTCCCTTTATCTCTGTATAAATTTATATCACATCTCTCGCTCCTTCTCACCTCCCCCCCCAAAAAAGGACTTGAAAGCTAAAATGAAAAATAGTTCCTACAGATTTATCCTACTAATAATCCATAAAAGCTAAATGCTGAAATAATACCCATAAAAAATAATAACTATGCAAATAATTCTGAAAAATAAATGTTTCTTCATTTCCCAAATTTAATCTAATCAAGAACGTGATTATTAATTTATTTCTATAATTTGCTAATTAATATAATTTCTATAATTTCAATTATTTCTATAATTTGTGTTTCTGTAATATATCAAAGCTAATAATAATAACAGACTAAGTAAAAATTCTGTACAGGCAATAACTGGCTACATGTACAATGAAAGAAGATGACTACCCATCTTAAATAATGACCAGTTTTTGAATTATTTTATTTGATTAAATTAATATCATGAGAAAACAAGCTTTCTTAAAAAATGAGATCCTTCCATAAAAAAAGAAAAATTGCATACGATGTAGCAAATTGCGAGAGATATCAAGCACCAGAATAAAACCTCCTTTCAACTTTCCCTATTATGATTTAATAGGGTGGGTCAGTCAAACAACTTTACCCTATTATAGTGTGAACCCTGTAGCAGGTAGTGCTATAAATTTTTGTGGTATTATTAAATGAATATCAAAGTTTTCTCCCGACAATTTGTTTTGGTTTCATATACACATAATGCAAGGATTTCGGGATCTGAAAATCCACACATCACCAGGAGCTGAAGTGAGACAGCCCGAAAGTGAATGTTGCGTGTGGGATGTCGCATGATAAAGTTTTGGGGACTATTTTTCTTCAATGAACAAACAATAACAGCCAGAGTTTACCTCGATGCATTGATTAATTATATTTTGCTACAGCTGGTGGACTGTCAACCAAAGGTCATTTTGTTGCATGTTTAGATTGCATCATCTGGTCAACAAATTTTGCCCCTTGCTTGTAAAAAACATGACCAGCACTACAGATATAAATTGCTTCATTCCCAAACAACATGCTATTAAGGTTATTCAAAGACTTTCAAACATTTTGTACTTTTTCTAATCATCAGGACATTACTTCCAACATAATAAATTATTCCTTTTAACAATCATTTTGATGTTGTAACACACATATACATGCAAGTTAAAATAAAAATTTCATTCTATACTAAGTAAAGTTTTATAAATAGAAAAATATAAGTCTAAAAATTAAGAAATTATTTAAAAACATCAAACTTTCACTATTTCAAAATGTGAATGAAAACAGTTTAAAATAACAGCAGTTTATAAAAATGCATACATCTGACTGACTGCAGCATTTCATGATGACATTTAATTGTGCCTTTAAAAATATTTTAATTTATTTCCTCAAGAATAAATAAAAACAAGTAGAAAATATTAAGCAAAGAATACTTACTATGCTTCAAATTCTTAAAAATGCTCAAAGTTTATTTCTTGAATTTATTCATTATTTTTGTACATTTAAATACCATTACAGTAAACATATTTTGTCAAGTCATTTCATGCTTAAATAATATAAAAGTTTTTCACCATTAATCAGCACATTTTTTAAAATATTTCTTCATAACAGCAAAAAAATGTTATTTGCAGCAAAACCAGTTCAAATATGAATCATAAGATACATATTCTTTTAACAAGCAAATGATCAATACTGGTATGGAATAGCTCATATAATAGACTTATCTGGATTCTTTTTCTTAACATTATAAAAGATAAATGAATAGATGGTGAGAAATTAAGAACATAAATTTGCCTAGGTGTATATTTCAAATGATAATTAATTTCTCAGAAGTTGAATTTTATAAACAGCAACAATATTAAACAATATATAGAAATATTGTAAAATATGTAGCTTTTGTCTGAGTACCAGAATTTACAAGCAGGATTTCTTTCACAGGCAAGATTTCTTTCATAAATCAATTAATATCTAGTTACTTGCAGAGCAACAAAAACACACAACTTGCACAACAGATTTCTTTCCTAAATCAATTTATATCTAGTTACTTGCACAGCAACTGATACCTTAGCAAAATTTACGGATTGCTTGCCAATGATGATCTTCGTTCACGAAGTAATTCATCAACATTTTTACTATCAAATGTTTTATTGCACATGTTCAATATCACTATGCTTTTCAGCTGTACAGACAGCACTTAGTAAATGCATGCATTTCCAAAACTTTTCATATATATATATATATATATATGTTGTAGACATATTAAAAAATCTTGTTAATTGGAAACAGCCTTATCATTTTGCAATGTGCTTGGTGAATATGAAAACTATCTAGTTCTTTCTAAGGCTGATACTTTCTAGGCTTATTGTAATTAACCTATACACCTTTACACTAATTAGAAATTCTGCAAATGTCTTCTTAAACAGCCTATTTTCATCAAGCTAATAAGTCTTATAGCATGCCATCATGCTGGAAACAACTGGTTAAGCCAACATCCCACTGAAATTCACATGGTGATAGATGGCTTAGAGCCTTACTCCTCCTTCTACACTGCTCAGTCACAGTTGAATTGTCTTAGCATGCATGTATTTTGTTCTATACAGCATTTTTCTAAATGACATTATATGTTTTTACTCTGGCTCTCTTTATAATATACAAGATTTTTCAGTTAATCTAGAGACACTGTGTATTTTTATTTCATCTTCTTGTGTGTTATTGTCAAAATCAAACAACTTTTAAAACATTTTTTTAAAAAATGTGCAGAACAGCTAAAAAATGTAAACCTAATCCTCAAGACCACTTTATAACATGAAGGTAAATTTAATCAAAAAATTAACGAATATATTAACAATAGTGACAGTTTGGTTGAAAAGCTGTGTACTACTCCAACTGTTTGAAGATGAAATATTAGACTTGAAAGGGGAAAAAGAAGAAAAGGACTGATAAGTATTTTGGATTAACTAGAAAATACATTACAGTAGAAAGAAGAAAGGAGTTTTTTTATTGGAACCAAATTAAGAAATGTATGTATGTACGCCCGTGTGTATGTAAGTATGTGCATATGTGTGCAATGTGTGTTATATGTGTGCATATTAATATGCACGCTTGAACTTATATATATAGATGCCTATATACACATATTTCTGAATCCAGTCTTGATAACAGAACAGTACCAGGAGTTTTAATTAAAAAAGAAAGAAAATAATAAAAAAAGAAAAGAAAAGTAATGCTTCAAATTCTAATAATAATTCCTGTTTAAGTATACTTCATTAAAAATACTTCAGCATGCTTCTTCAGCACCACTGCCAACCTGAACATGAGAAGAGAGATAAAATAAGCAATGCCCTCGCCGTGACTCAAACCACGGACCTCTCGATATGCGCCAAGCATGCTGACCACTACACTACAAAGGGGGGAGAAATGCCTTATGAACTATGTGGTCTGAACGTAAAATATTACATGGAAGACTATATTCTTGATCCCAAGGGAGCTTATAGTGCTGCAAACAGGATACCGAAAATGTGTCACGTGCTTGTTTAGATGACAGTGAAAGTACAGATTGCATAATAAAGTGTTATTTTGTGCAGTATAGAAAAACGCCTCAAAACTCAGAGTCAAAGAAGAATGTACTCATTTTTTCAATCTCTTATTTACCTAAGTAACTGACTAATTAACTAATTTAAAAGGTCACTACAAAACAGTTATTCAAAAGTTCAGAAAGGTAAGCACTGAAAGAATATTAATTTTACCGCACTGTGACCATGAACCAACATTTTACAATGCTAGCAGTTGATACTATTAAAATTTATACCTGAGATATTCTTTTATGGTCATACCATGTAATTTTTCATTGCAGTTGATACTATTAAAATTTATACCTGGGATATTCTTTTATGGACATAACCAAGTAATTTTTCAATCAGCCGGGCGCACTGCAAAATGGAAAGGCTCTTACATATATACATGCACAACATTTCAATGATATTGCACTTTCTCAAATTTTAGGGTGTTTGATGAAAATGGAAATTTTGCTATTAAAAATGTGGTACCTGTTGGCTATACAGTACCTGTTAATCATCAACAAAATAGCTAATTTTTGCCAGTATTCAACAGTCTAAGAAGTTCTTGTGGACTTTTTTAAAAATAAGACTATTATTTATTTTTCTTTTCTTATGATCAATATTTCTACTATCCAATATAATAATACAGGATACAAATAAGGGACAAAGAGGTGTTTTTTTTTTTAACCTGTGAAGTGCTAATTTTAATCCAAATATTGTCGATCTAGATGCAAACAATTAAAAGTTACTCTTCTGTTATCAGGATCAGATTCAGAAGTGTATGTATGTATGTACGCACTTGTATATGTATGTACGTCCATATGTATGTACATATAGTACATGCATACATGAACACGTTCATCTATCCATACATACATTTCTGGACTTGGTCCTGACAACGGAACAGTACTCAATGGAACATGCATAAAGATCAGCAAAATAGAAAATTAAGCAACAGCATAATACAGCTCTTAATCACTTGCCTTCTCACTCATAAGACTTCATATGGAACAGAGCCAAGCTATACTAACAATCTATTTAAGTATGAATTCCAAGCTGCTGGAAAACATTTTGAATATGAATGCCAAGCTGGCGAACAATATCCACCGAAAATTTTTAAAAATCAGATTCAAGTACTTAGGTAAATAAGCGATTGAAAAATCACCAAAAGTTTAGAAATAGATTGTTCATGGTACAACATAACCAACAAGTACTAAAAAAAAATATATATATATATAATAACAAAATATTTTACCTTTATGAAACTCTTCATCAGATTTATGGAAAGAAACTGGAGATTCTGGTCCAGTAGCATCTTCCAAATCATAATGAGAATGAGGATCATGGTGAGGTTGTCGAACTTCAGGGGGTACGTACCTCCATAAAGCATTTCCAAACATGTCTGTCTTTTCCCAAGCCACAACACTAAGCAAAACATATGCAAAACTGAAACCAAAAGTGATACCAACTGCCAGCGTAAGAATACATTTCCGAGAAAATGCTTGGTTTCCACCATTGCCCAGCATTTTAAATCTCATAGAGGAAAAATTTTGAAAGAATTACAGATGTAATAAGAGACCTGGAAATAAAAATAACAATATGAACATTGAGTTTTACTCTTGAATGTTTGGTGATTATATAGAAAACCTTAATTATTAGTACAATATGATATTTATGAAAATAAGTAACAAACTTACAATTAATTCAAAATCTTACAACATATTAATGCATACAAAATAACATTAAAAGATACTATATGCTATTACTTTAAAATAGGCAGTTTAAAGTTATAGTAATCTTTCCTTTATTTACAATCATAATGTGTATCATAGTCACCACAGAAAGGAAATTTGGAGATTTGACCTTTTTTAAGCAGCTGTCATTATTACTATGGTTATAAGGCATGGTTAGAGGAAGATGGCCTTGAAGTGCCTATTCTACAATGACTAAAATTATTTCACTTGATTTTTAACAATGAAGAAATTTTGCTTATGTCTAAATAGCAGAAGCAGTTATAAAATCAGGATTTATAAAAGAAATGCTACTTCATATGCATAAATATATAGCTGACAGGTCAATTAATTATTGTAAAACTGCATAAACTATTTCTCTAAGAAATGGGACGATTTCATTAAGACATAATTCCCACAAGGACATCAATAACAAAGAAATTTCAAATGTCTCCACAAAGCAAGATTGGTGCCAAAGCCAATGCAATCAAACCAGGCACTCTTTGGTAGAATTAAGAAACTATAAAGATTCCACTGAAAGGCAAAAAAAGTTGAGCACCACCCCTGACACCATTAGCATTGCTACAAGGGAGAAAAGTTTAAATCTTTCCTGTGTGATGCTATTTAACAACTACAGCAAATATGGAATGGATGCGAGTATCTGTTATTTCAACTCAAAGAATTCATTTAAAAAATGTTTCAGCTTTTCACAGCCATAAGACAAAAATCTGTCTTCATTTACTGTGCATGCCTGTTTAGAAAACGGAAAAGAAGCTTACCAATTTATACTTATAAATTATAACAAATTCAGGCTTAGATAGATATTAGTTTTACATAAAAGCTTTATTCTATGAATAAAAATTATTCTGCTTGCTATTTAGTAAGTTTTTTTTTTTTTTTAAATCTTTTACCCTGTAATTAAATCTTCTTTTCATTAGCAACACTTTCAAAATATATTCAACAGCCATAATAATACTAAATTACTTCTTTAATCTAGTGGCCAGCAAACGTATTAAGCATTTGCTAGGTATGACCAAACCGAATGGTCATTTAGCCATCACATCAGCAAGAACATTGCTCTGGTAGTAGAACAGAAGGTGACTGAATTACACCTGCGAGAAAAAAGACAACAAAACTACAAATAAACCTTACACACACCCTTACGTACCCAAAAAACTCAGTTATGAAAACTATTACAACTTCTCTTTTTCTATTTATGAATCCAATTTTTGTTCACTATAAAATAAATACTAAATATTTTTTAGAAACTTTTACATTCCTGTAACATTAAATGTATAAAGTACATAAAGTAAAACAACACATGAATTATTTCTGATGCCTTTTTTGCTAACTTCAACAAGTTTCTTAATAAGAATAAAAAATACAAATAAATATAGCTGAATTAACAACAGCTGAATTATTTCTGATGCCTTCCTTTGCTAACTTCACCATATTTATTGATAAGAATAAATGTGTAAAATAAGATATCGCTGAATTAACAACAGCTGATTTATTTCCAATATTTTCTTTTGCAAACTTCAGCATATTTATTGCTAAGAAAATAAATATCAAATAAAAAAAATGGCTGAATTATTTATTATTTATTAACATTCAAGACTAAATTATAAATAAAATAGAATTAAAACCTATGCTGAAATTTCACTTTTAAAATAGTATAAAAATAGAGTTTACTTAAATGTATTGGGTTAAATTATTCAAATTTTGTGTATTGTTGTTATAAAGGGGTTAACATTACTTTACCTGGTTGTTTAAATGAATGAAAAAATACAAATGTTTCTAATGCGATTTAAAATAGCAAAGATTTTATATAAAACTCTGATTCTTATACAAAAAAAAAAAAAAGATATGCTAAGCAAAACTGACTAGAAGAAAAACCATCATAATTAGCATAAATTGGAACTTAAAAATGCAATAATGCTGACTTGCACAAAGCTCTTCTGTTAAAATGTAATCTATGCCAATTGCTGTTGGTTTTCTTACTGTGGATGGTTCCCCTCCTTTCATTAATACCTTTCAGTGATAATGTACTTTTCCTCTCAATACAATGTCATTGAATAATGAGGTTTTAAAAATTTTATAGCAATGCAACAAATTAAGGATAATCTTTGTTATTTTATAACAATGTAACAAATTAAGAGTAATCTTTAATGCAATGAAATAATGTGTGTAATATACGTAAAACATAAAACATGATGCACATATTTGAAGAAACACACTTCTATTGCCATATAATTTTTCTCTTAATTAAGGTTCATTTATGAATTTTAAAAATAAAAAAAGTATCACAGTTTCATGACATAAAGTTACCAGAAAAGTTTTAACCATTTTTTCAAAAATCTCTCACCTGAATAAATTCTTGAAAAAAGAAATATAATAGCAACTCATTTAACCTTTTAAACCATATGCCTGTTAAAAGGTTTTCTCTTAAAACAGGATTTAAAGATTTCATAATTTGTTTCCTTTCTTTTTATAAAATACAAGTCTTATGTTTTATGAAGAGTTTACTTTTAATAAGCTAAGATCTTTAATAAATCTATAAAGTTAAAGTAAAGGTTTAATACATCAAAGCCTTTAAAAGGTATTGAAAGGGTCATGCATACAAAACTTGCTTTTTAAACTCAGAACAGTATTTGCTAAATTATTCAAATCTTTAGATTACATTTGGTACTTTCTGATTATTATTATTAATGTTTATCAACATCAAGCAAGTAGGCCACTAAGAGCTAATTGAATTAATCTTGCCTGTGATACTATGATAATGGTTGATTTAATTAAGGCAAAGCACACAACAACTAATGTTCAAGAAAAAAATGCTGTTATGGAGGGCTTTTTACGAAACGCATGTCGTATTCACATAGTACATGGAAAACCTCAAGCAAATAGTGTATATGCCGCGATTTGATCTTGGATTAAATTATGAATGTTATGTAATCTTATCTATTCCTATGCCAAAGGATAAAGAGGTCATCATGAACATATTGAAACTATCACATATGTGTTCTTTATGTTAAAGGAAAGTAAATTATTGTCTTTATATTCAATGCTTTCAAAATATTTTTTAAATTGTTATAAACTAAATATTCTACACACAAAAAATTACAGTCTAATAATTTTTTTTCTCTGAAGCGTATTTAATTGTGTGGTTACTGAATAAGTTTTAATTAGTCATCCTAAAAATCATCTGCATATTTAGTTGTACCTTTATAAAAAAAAATTTCCAGACATACCTTCCTTGAAATCACTTATACAATCCTAAAGATATGCATATCAGAGTTTCACAGCCAATGATGTAAAAAAATATACCTTTGTGTTTGTCAGTAATAGTTGTTCACTTCTGACCACGAATCAAAATATTTACTATTTTGATAGAAGGACTTACTAGAAGGATTTACTAGAAGGACTGGCATTGTAATATTTAGTCAGATGTAAACCATAGTTTGGAAGCTAGTAATATAAATGACATAGCAATGTCTTATTATTATATTTTACTTCTGATCTCTAATCTAAACTATTTTAGAAAAAGATGATGAATTTGCACTGTTATGTAAAATAAAACAGAAGTTCTTCCAAAAAATATTTATTCTGCATTTACCACATTTTGCTTCAGTGTCATATATAGTGTAAGGTACCACAATAATCTCGATTTAACTTACCACAACAATCATGATTCTTCATCTGTTCTGGCTTTTTAATTAAATTTATTACAAACACAGAATAAATCGAAAACTTTACTCTGCTAAAATTTTGCAGTTTATAACTACAATGCATATTTCAAACATTAAATGAAATCCTACTCATTATTTTTACTAATTTAAACGCCGCAAACGTTAAGTTTTCTAAGAACAACCACTCAAGACTACGACACTCTGCTCAGTTGACATCAACTGTCATTTAACAGACGAAACAGATTCGTTTATTGTCAATTTTTTACGCGCCATCTAGCGGTTATTTCGATTTCCCTCACGAAGGCCAATTTATACTCAAAGCCTTCCACTGTGAAAATATTCTTTTGTATTTTATTGCAGCCGCAGTGAAATTCCTAGTGACCACAAGATGGCGCTACTCTTCTGCTAAATTTTGCCGTGTTTACAATGAGCAGAAATTTACCAAAAACGAATTCTGTCTTGTTATATGCAAAGATTAAAAACGATTAATCCGTTGTAGTCAGAAATTGTAGATTTCTTTTAAATGAAAATATTTTTATTTAGAAGAAAAGCATGAAATTTTAAGCTATCCCACCCTTATTTTTAATGTGTAAACACCAGCTATTTGATCTCGATTTTAATTCCTGCTTGCATCTAGATATGCGCTATTCTAAATTGTACTTATTACAGCTATTTATTCTAATTTGAAGGTAATTTAGAGATATCTAATTTTTCAATTATGTACATAGTAAAAAGTTAGCAGACAGCTTCAGAATATATAAAATTTAGTACAAAATTTTCAAATATTTCTATCGGTTGCCCTAGGTTGATATAAAAATGATCTAAAATTTGTATATCTGTTTCCAAGACATAAGACTAAAATTATTACTTAAATGGAATAAATTTTACGTGCTGAGTTTTTTTTAATCATTTTCAAATAACTGGTTTTAGGAAATCTTAAACAATAAAAGTTAAAAAAAAAAAAATCTGAAAGGTTTCAGATTTTAATTACGTCCAAAGGGGCGTTTATCTAACATTTTGTGCGTTACCTTTATTTGTTAAATACCATGTTCTTCGCACTTAAACCATAAAATTCAGTTCATATCGCAAAATCATTTTAAAATGAACATATCTTTAGAATTTCCGTAAGTCTCGTGCGCTGGAGATAAAAATGTTTTTTTTTTCCCGTAGAGTGTTGCCATTGCTCGCTTTGAAATCATTTAGTTTGTTAATCAGAAATTCGTTGAAATGTTACAAAACATAAAATCGATAATAAAGCAAATTTCAAATTCCAAATTAGGGCTTCCAGATGCCCATATTCGCAGTAGGATTACGTCATTCATTGCATACATTTATGCAGATTTTTCATTTTTTAAAATTTAATGCAGAGCGATAACATTTAGTGGCAACAATTTGAAAAGTGATACGCCGTTTTTGTGTTTCCGACGCAAAATCGCAAAACGAAAGTAATAGTCCTTCGGGACTAAATCCCTTTGGACTAATAATGCAGATTTAGATCTCTGTGCAGTAAATGCAACATTGCAGATATTCAAAGTAAGTCTAAAATTATTCGACGAAAAAAGCAAACTTACTTTGGCATAGATTTTGAATGAAACTCAAACCTAAAGTTGCTTTCAATCAATCAGTATCTCTTATGCTGGACTGTCGCTGTTTAAAACGCGACGTTGCGGGCTCAGTGAGAAGTATCGACACCACCGAGACTCGGAAGTATGCCTTGCCCCCCTAATTGCTCGGAACAACGTTCTCTCAATAGACAATGAGTTACTCATTTACAAAACCATGTTGCGTCCCATCCTTACTTACAACTGTCCTGTATGGGGCTATGCCTGCAAAACCTCTATCAATAAAATCAAAGTTGCGCAAAATCTTGTGTTAAGGGAGGCGGTGAACTGTCAATGGTTCATTCGAAACACGTCAGTTCACGGGGAGCTCAATATTAAGGAAATCCAGATTTATATGGCCACATTGTCTAAGAAGTTCTACGAGAAAATTCCGGATGTGCAGAACAGCACAATTCCCATACTTTGGTATGACATCAATGCTCCACTTGGCAGAAAGCGCCCCAGGGCGATACTTAGCAATTTCTCTTTTTAAGATTTTAAATTTCTGTAAATTTTAATGTATCATTGTATTAACTTATCATAGTGCTACAGTTTTGCTTATATCACCACTAGCATTCATATGTTTACTTTTTTTTTTCTTTGGATTATCGTTATACCAGTTGACAGGATAATTCTAATTAATTAACTATGACTACCGATTAGTTTTAAGACACAGTTAA
This sequence comes from Stegodyphus mimosarum, assembly GCA_000611955.2. NCBI lineage: Eukaryota > Metazoa > Arthropoda > Arachnida > Araneae > Eresidae > Stegodyphus > Stegodyphus mimosarum. The sequence goes on along the minus strand of KK121362.1, from coordinate 220,860 downwards.
TGGTGTAATGGCATTTCTTCTTACATGCTTACACAGTTGGTTAAGCACTTGTCCACAGATTTTCTCTGCCGGATTGGCATGTCGGCAATTGCAATCTCGTGGTTGCTTATCTTTGAAGAAGAACAGGCGCTTTTCTTTTCGATCGCTCTGTAAAGTATCACATGAACGCTCAAATCAATGAGTATTAAGAACTCCAAATGTTCGAAAATCGAATACACTGTTCATCTGGGGTAGCGAAGATCTTCGCGGGTACTCGTCACAACGTCACCCACGCCTGAACCGAAGTATGCCTTAAGGGCGCATAAGAGATAATATGGAGAAGTCTAAGGTGGGTATCAGGAGGTCGGAAATGGAAAGAGGGAGTTAACAGACGTCACAAAGCAGAAGATGGAAGAGAGGCAGTAACGAAGTGATGGAATCTGATAAGTTGTATACATGGAAATTGGTAGTAAACAAATGCATAATACAAGAGAATCCAATTACAGAATTTTATTAACTATGTATCAAATATATTTACAATAAATCAGATAAATACAGTGTTAACATATGATATAAAAATACAGTAAATACAAGATAATAAAGAAAAAGCTGCGTAATTATGTCGGAAAATTTGAGTCACGGGTGACTTGAACCGCGTAAGGACGGAGTTTACAACGTTATCGAAAACTTTGAACTGCTTGAAGTGTTGGCAATCTAATGCTTTGTCAAAACAAATTCGTGTTCATTCTGTGCAAGAACTCTTCGACAAATTTTAGCTTCAAATCTCTATGCAGCGTATCGTTCGAGACGTAGAAATGGGGCATTTGTGATTATTCTCAGATACTTGTTTTGCAGAACCTGTAATTTGTTTAGATCTGTATTTGTGACGGCCGCCAAAGCAGGGAAGCCATACAAAAAAAAATTGGACGAATGATTGAAATGTATATATGCCTTTTTCTTAGCAGATCTAATTTAGATGATTTGCTAATTAAAGGAGAGAGATTTGTGATAGCCGCATGCGTCTTATTTCTAACTTTATTGACATGGTCCGACCATGTCAATAAAGTTAGAAAATAAAGTTAGAAGTAAATTTGCTGCACCACCAAGATAGGTACAACACCAAGATAGATAGCTTTACGCACCATCGGGATTTCGACGTCGAAAATTTTAAGTTTATTCTGAAGTGGTGTCCTTGATGGCTTTTTTCTAATAATGACAAGCAAGCTGCGATTTCTGGACGCCATTCGTGCCCAATGCGCTATTTCGTGCACCAGTACTCAATTGTCACGTCCAGCGTGAGTAAGGACATGCTTTGGTTGTTGTGCAGTGCTGCTCCAACAAATTCCCTTAATCTGACTAAGGAAAGTAATTATTTGCCAAGCATGCGTTCGAGTTGATAGTGAACCTTATAATGATTATATGAGATAAGTTCTTGATTACGACATTAATGATGTCATGGAAACCCAGGGCTTTCCTAATTTTTATTCTTTTAATAATGTCTTGCACCTCTCTCAACGCAGTATACACAGTCTTGTTTTTCGCACCAGGGCCGCTAATCCAATCTTTAATAAAATACCGAACGTCATAAGAAAAGGTGAGGCCACATGAGTCTAAGTTAGGCATGAATTGTTTCTCAAGATGCAAAGCCATACTGGCCATGTTATGTCCATAACATCTGCTTTGTTGTCGGCCATAACATCTGCTTTGTTGGTCAGAGCAATATTGTTTTTTTCATTATTACACATCTGCTTTCGTTTAATATTTCGCACAAAAGACCAGAAAGAATTATCAGGTTCGAGCTGACAGTCTTTTCGCTCCATTTTTCTACTTTGTACGTATTAATGCAGATTTTGATCTCCCTATTTAGTTTATTCATGTTTCTTTTAATATTGGGATCCCATGAAGTAGTAAGTCCTTTACAAAGTTACTTTTTTTGGCCTAATTTTAATATATAATAGAAGTTGGCCTTGCCCCTATCTAAAGCTACTATAAAAGGGAGCTGAAGCGTCATCCATTTTGTAGCTAACTGTTGCTAAACGCTTGTGGATCAGTACTGTTTTGTTGGCATATTTGTTGATCGATTCCGATCTAATTTTCGGAAATATGGGTGGATGTGCTGCGCCAAATTGTTCGAATCAGTCCAAAAATAACTGTAGGATGTTTCGTTTCCCCAGAAATGAAGAAAGACGAAGAAAATGGATAGTTAATTCTCGTCGAGATCAATGGATTCCGGGGCCAGGAGCGTGTCTTTGTGAGGTAAGTTCAGCTTCGTATTTTTCCATAGAATGTTAGAAAAATTACTCTATTTCTTCAAAATATGTATTTTCATTTAACTGTCACTTATTGACGATCAACTGATTTTATAAGTACAAAATTAACTGCGGAATGTGTATGTGTTTGTGCAGTAAAATATTGCCAATACTGTTTGTGATGTTGTTTTTTTTATTATCGTGAATAGTTTATGCTGTTTATAAAATTTGTATCATACATTTTGTGTAAACTTTGTGCTCGGTTAGGAATGTGATGTCCCTTTTTTTTTATTTATTTAATTTTACTGTACGATTGGTGATTTAAAGTAGCATTCTATGTTTTGATTCTGATATATTGTCGCCAAGTCTGTTAGTTGGCGCCAGTGTTAAAAACTGGATAGTTATGATCTAAATAATAAATGATTTTGGTTTTTCTTTAAGGTAAGATAAACATAGTCTGTATTTTTTAGGCATTTTGAAGAAGTTAAGTATTAATTTAAATATTCGATGAATCATTTTGATCCCAGCCTTTATTGTAGTAGTAAATCTTTATTTTTAACCATAGTTACTTTAAGTTTATTTTCATTTTGTGAGCAGGAAATATGTTTTAAGAAGTTTTACAAACATGATTACTTTTTTAAATTTCGTTTTATTTTTGTATAAAAATTAAATTTATCAGAAAATTGCATTCTTAAATTAAAATAATACATGTAGCTGTAATTAAATACTAGTGCTTTTCATTTTAATGTTAAATGTCATGCATGCTTTTGTTAAATTTTCAGGTACATTTTGAAGAAAATCAGTTTGAATGCTTTAGGCAAGATGGACGTAAAAAACTAAAGCCCAATGCTGTGCCAACTCTTTTCAATGTGCCTAATCCTCCACAACTGTTGAGCCCACAGTGTCGAAAAGGTATTGGTTTACCAAAGCACCATTCAGTGGCATCCAGTTTTTGTAATGTATGTATGTGTTTTTTATTTTTATGGTTTTCATAAAAAATGTATTTTTTATTACAAATAGACTAAGTTGCTTTATAAAAGAATCAAAATATTGAAATTAAGGCATTATGTGATAAAGTTTTAATTACAGTGCCCAAGATTAGTTTAAAAAATAAAAATTTTTAATAAGATATAATAATCCATAATGGTGGCTAAGATTTTGCTGTTGTTATTTATATAATTAAATATGTACTTTGTTACTATAATCATATATTTAAAATTAGGCATAAAACCTCAATTTGAGGAATTGAGGTTTTGTAGTTTTTCAAGAACAGTCATGCATGGGTCTGTTTTCTTCAAATTTGCTTCCTGAAAGGGAGAAACCTGTATCTGATTGCCTTCAAACTCAAAAGAGTTTAAATCAAAATCTGGATTAAACTAAAGTTGCTTTTTTGCTTAATTTTAAATTCTAGATAAATAGAGAGGAATATGCATGGAGTAAGTAAAAGAAATAATACTGAAATTAATAACTTTAATCTTGAGAAATACAATAATATGGTAATGTAGTAATAATACAGTAGTTGTAATAAAAAAAATAAAAAAAAAAAGAACTGTGATTTAAGTATTGTCTTTGTTGTGATATAGATTGAATCTTATTATGTTACAGAATTATCATTTAAATATTCAGATACATATAATATTAAGAACATATGTAAGTAAGTCCTTATAAATTCACAGTTTTTTTCTATGTATAATAAAAAGTAACCATCAAGAGCAAATAAACATATTAGTAAACAGTATCTGTAAATTCTGTATGTAAAGATATTATTTTTATTAATTTGTGTATGTATTTTTTAATACTGTTTTTAGCTAAATAAAGAACAACAACAATAAAAAAATTTTAATGGAATTTTTGCTCTACTAAATCTATATAAAAACTGATTTTTTAAATATAGAAACCCACAGTCATCTGAGCATTGAAGTAGTTTTTATAGCATTCTGCTCTTCATTCTAAAAATATTATAATTTAAAGGTGTATATCCTGAATCAGTATTTAAAATCATAAAGTGTGTAGCAGTCTTTCCTGGAAACACATATAAAATAACATTTTTAACAAATTTGCTACAATAGTAGACGTTTGATTCCACGTGAGGAAACTTCAAATAACATATTAAAAATAAAAAAACAAGAATTAGATTAAAGATTAAAAAAAAAATAAACATGCAGACAAGCTATTAAATTTTTCAGAGGTTTAAAATGAGAACTGGCTAGATATATTAAGTCATCAGCATGCACTTATGTATTTATCATATCAAATTTGTTTACAGTTTTAGAAAAGTATCTCTTGATTCAGGAAAGCTTTAGAAATTTAAAAATTACTGAAGCTGTATTCATACCAATTTGTATCCACAGCTTTAACTTCCTCTAAATATTATAATCTGTAATGTAAATAAAAGTAATATGCTTAACTCCTTCAATACTGAAATATCATAGCTGAGAAATTAAGAATTATCATACAAATACAGTACTGAGAGGCTTATAATTTTTATATAACACATGAAATTACATTGAATTATAAAAGAAAAATAGTTAAAAAAATATGGAAATGTGATTTCAAAACTAGTATAACCTCATCAAAAGTTAAGAATATGGTTGAGGGAAATCTCTTGTCAAAAAATACATTTTGAGATGCCTAACATTATGCATGTATTTAAAAGTAAAAATTGAAAATTCAATAAAGGAATTCAAAAAGAAAGTATTTTTAACTAAAAATACAAATTTGAAATATCATATGTGAAAATGTTTTAGAAAGAAACTAAACTGCAGACAAAAGAAAAGGGGGGAAGCCACACATCTTCACATAGTGCAAAAAAAGCTGAAGTTCAGATTGTCTAGAATGTTGTTGTTTCAAATCCCCTTGGGGCAGGAAAGCCTACACCAAGTCCAAGAGACCTTGCCGCACAAGCAAATCACTGATGTCGTCCTGCTCAGCCCACAGCTGTCTCAGGGAGACGCCTATACAATTCAGTAGGTGAGCGGGAGGCGTGTTTTTAGTTCCTCCCTAGGAAACGCAACCAGTGACTAAATTTGGCGATTTATCAGGCTTTGGCGAAATTGTGCGCACAAGGAAAGTACTGACATCTCAATCGGTTTATGTTGCAAATTCGCGATGGGTAGGAGTATGTTAAACGAAGTGGAAAATGAATATTATTTGATGGATGTTCGTACGAAGTAGTGTCTTCTAAGTTCGGAGGGAAATATTAGGACTTTGAGATTAGATGCGATCTTGATAGTGAAGATCGATGGGAGAATTGAAAAATACATTTTGAAGCTGTTTCCCACGTGCATTGGATTGAATCTTCCAAAACAAAACAATGCAAACTGGAAGCAGAAAAGTTTATTTTTAAGGATTATGTGTGTCAGCATGCAAGACAGAAATAAAGAATGTTTAGCCCCTTTATATGTTAGAATTAAAAAAAAATAATAAGTATATGAGATGTCGTGATAAGTATGTCAAAAAGAATTTATGCACTTGGATTCAAGTTTAATTTCTGCATATACTTCGATGTGATGTTGCTGGAATTGCTTATGCCCCATTCATTCGGTGAAAGAAGTGTTTGTGTATTCAACTACTTTCTTGCTGGTAAAATAATAATTAATAATATAATAAAATATAAATTTTATTATATTGTACAGCTGCAAAGAACCCACTGTTAGTAAATACGTAGGTTGATCCAAAAAAAAGTTTACAAGCAGAAGCATTTGAAACATAATAATTGTGGAGTGAATATTTCCACCCAGGGTGGTTGACAGATGGCGCTAGTTGTCCTACAGCGGTTCTACGAGTAAGTAGCATCGGTACGCAGACGCTTAAGAGCGACAGTAATGGCACGAAGTCTAGAAAAGTGGTCTCGCATAGAGGTGCGAGCAGTAATTCGATTCTTATGGGCCAAGAATGTGGCCGCATACGAAATTCACAGATAAATCGTTGAGGTATACGGGGACAAAGCAATGAGTAGACAACAGGTAGCGAAATGGTGTTGTTCTTATCAAGCGGGCAGGGAGCATGTGGAAAACCGCAGTATGGAAGCGAGCGGTTGTCCAAGTTCTTCAAGGACGGATATCAACACGGCACGTGTTGAAGAAATCATCCAAAGGGATCGACAAGTAACCGTGCGTGAGATTGCCTCAGAGTTGGACCTGAGTTATGGTAATGTTCAGCATATCGTAACCAATGAGTTGCGATATTCCAAAGTTTCTGCCCGCTGGGTTCCACGTGCGTTGTCCGCGGAGCATAAGGCCACTCGAATGATGTGCAGCCTCGCATTTCTTCAGCGATACCATTCAGACGGCCAATACTTCATTGATCGCATCATTACCAGTGATGAAACATGGCTTCATCACTTCAGCCCCAAATCCAAAAGAGCCACGATGGAGTGGAAACACGTTGGATCACCGACGAGGAAAAAGTTTAAGGTCACACCCTCTGCCGGTAAAGTGATGGCAACCGTTTTCTGGGATACGACTGGTGTTATCCTAATCGAGTATTTGGAGCGTGGCCAAGGCCTATCATTATTGTGCCACCTTAACGAAATTGCGTAAAGCCATCCGACGCAAACGTCCTGGATTACTGAGCAAAGGCTTCATTCTTCTGCATGACAATGCCAGGCCCCATACAGCTCGCCAGACTCAGGAAATGCTGCAAAGGTTCAAGTGGGAGGTCTGGAATCACCCCTCATACAGCCCCGATTTGGCTCCAAGTGACTATTTCATTTTTCCGGCGTTGAAGCGATACTTATCCGGAACACGGTTCACCTCAGATAATGCAGTGAAAACAGCTGCCGAGAAATGGCTCAATGAGCAGGGCCCTGAATACGACCAAGACGGGATAAACAAATTGGTCGACGTTCTGACAAGTGCCTAAACAGGTTTGGCAACTATGTGGAAAATTGAAGGCCGGATGTGTCTCTCGATTCTCATTTGTATCTTGTTTCTATTGTTAATAAATACTTTTTCATGTGCCTTGTAAACTTTTTTTTGGATCATCCCTCGTACTAACAGTGGGTTCTGTTATACCGTATGGAGAAAAAAAAATGCGGAACTTCATTCTAAGAACTTAGTTGGAACAGTTAAGCATGGCGGTGGAGGTGTTCGTATACGTACGATTTTCATTGAAAGAGGTCTCTATCCATTAATTAAAAGTAAACTTTCTGAATGAGATTTTAATAATAAGATCTATAATATGTTCGTAACAAAATTACATGAAATATTTTTTAAATATAATGAAACTTTAAGAAATTAATAATAAAAAAATTATAAACATTTTATCTCACAAAAGTCTTCCTACAGTGAAATATTTTTGGATAAAATGGTGATGATAAAGGCAGTGTCATAAACATGTATCTAAATGTAGGAATTGTTCTACGTAATGGGCAATGTGTTTTATTACTCTTTGTGATATTCCTCATATTTCCTACGCAGTGGCGGCCCGTAATAAGCACTGTGGAACTGCAGCACCCCCTATTTCTGCCTATTATTATTTTTAATATTTAATATACCATTCCCATCTTTCTTTATACTTCTACAATATATAATCCTTAAACTTAATGTCAGTAGCCATCCTCCAGTTTAAGAAAAAGGCACGAAAGTTTTTGTATCAAACAGCGAGTTTCACAGTTCCAGCAGCCTGGAGTTTGGTGCTCTGCGCATGCGCACACAGAATGCAGCACGCGAACGAAGGACAGAGCAGAGCACTGTCGCTCTTGCAGTGCCGAAATTCTGGAAAGGTGATTTCTTTTTATTTTACTCCATGCATGTGGTATTTGGCTGTTCTGCACATGCACACTTAGGAAGCAGCGCACAAGGCCGAAAGGAAGAGAATCACTGTCGCTCTTGCAGTGCCGATCTGGAATGCTGTTTGTTGGGAAGCGTTTCTTTTTTTTTTTTTACTCGGCATGTGCCGTTTTTTAAAATCATACACCATATTCTTGGTTAGATTATTTTTCAGCTATTCTATTTGAGTCATTTTTTTCAATTCTTTTACTTTACAGAAAACTTTAACCATGTCCTTGCATCCTCAAGTAATAAATTCTGTGACTGTAAGAGCACTTCACGAGGTTTTGTTTTCACAGCTCTCTCTTCATGAGAAAATTACAATTAAGGAAAGAGGTCGTTCAACACCTGATATTCTAATATGTCAGCCAGGCATAAGCAACAAGAAGAAATGTATTCGTAGTTTCAATTCTGAATGGTACCAACGGAAAAGTTGGCTTTGCGGTTATGAAGAAAAAAATGCCCTGTTTTGCTTCCCGTGCTTGCTGTTTGGAGGTGATGTAACATGGACAAAAGATGGTTTCAGAAATATAAACAAACTGAAAGGAAAAACTGAAAAGCAGGAGAAGTCAAAGAAGCATGTTGATAATGTAGTTTCACTGTCACTTTTAGGAACCGTTAGTATTAAGGAGAAACTTAGTGAGGGATACAGACTTTCAGTCAATGAGCATAACATAAAGGTTAAAAAGAACCGTGAAATTTTGTGCAAAATAATAAACTGCATTTTCTTTTGTGGAAACTTTGAAACTCCCTTACGTGGACATGATGAAAAAGACGATTCAGTAAATTCAGGGGTATTTAGAGGATTAGTAAATTTTGCATCTAAATTAGATTCAGATTTGAAGAATCACTTAGAAACTAGTGCAGTCTTCAAAGGTGTTTCAAAAGCCATTCAAAATGAAATACTTGACTGCCTATTTCAAATATACCGTGAGAAGGTAAGGACGGAAATTAGAAAAGCTTCTTTTATAGCTTTAATGGCTGATGACACAACAGATGTTTCGGAATACACTCAGATGGTCATTGTTCTACGGTATGTATTGAATGGAGAAATATTTGAGTGTTTCTGGGGATTCTTTATTCCAGAAAATCAAACTGCAGATGGAATATCAAAATGTATTTTAGAACAATTGGACATAATCCTTCAAGGAAATGAACCAAAAATGTTAGCTCAGACATTTGATGGTGCAAATGTCATGAAAGGCAAAAAAGCTGGAGTTCAAGCAAAAATAAAAGCAGTATATACAAATGCACATTTCATTCACTGTTATGCACATCAACTTAATTTAATAATGAGAAATGCAGCGAGTATTTCCCAAAACGCAAAAATATTTTTTTCTAACTTTCTGGCTATTCCAACATCTTTTCAAGTACCATAAACAGAGTTCACAAAAATTTGCAACCTTTAAAAAATTGCCTTACTGAAATTCAGTCAACATCAAATGCAGATCAAACTATAGAGACAACAGGAATTTTAAAATATCTAAATGATGATAATTTAAAGTTTTGGTTAGAGCATTTTTATCAGAATATGCCCCATGTTGAAATAATATACAACCAAATGCAATCCAGAGAAATTAGTGTGTTTAAAGTTAATGAATATATAACAAATTTCAAAACTGCTATTTTAGAATTAAGAAATTCAAAGTACTGTGAGAATTCTTCAAAGACACTGATGGCTGAAGCTAAGGAAATATGTGACTTTATATGTATTGATATAATGGATAGATATTCTTCCACTAAACACTTAGCAGCTGCTAAATTGTTCAACAAAAAATGCTTCGCTAGTTTTAGGAAACAACATCCTGCAGAATAAATAGTACTGACCACTGAAGCATATCCAATGATTTAAAAGAAAAGCTTGAAACTGAACTAAAAGTATTCTATTGTAGGTCTGATATTCATGAATACTGCAAATTAATTGAGCTACTGAAATTCTACTGATAAAAATTCTCTTGACAGTTCCTATGACTATGAAATTACAAAACTGATAAAAATTCTCTTGACAATTCCCATGACTACATCAGAGGCAGAATGCTGTTTTTCAACATTGAAAAGAATGAAAACTTTTCTAAGAAGTACTATGAATTCGGAAAGACTAAATGCGCTTGCAGTGCTTTCAATAGAGAAAAATTTCCTCAGTTTTCATCCAGAGATTAAGGAGAAAATTATTGATCTTTTCACGCAAATTAAAACTAGAAGAATGGATTTCATTTTTAAATGAATGGATAAAGATTTGACTGTAACAATTTAGGTTAAAGTAATTAAAAAATGTTTAATTTTTCTCTTGTAAGATTTCATGGAAGTTTCAAAATAAATTTTCTTTTTATACATGTTTGTTTCCGTTTACACAATTTTAAAACAAAGGTTAAAATTTTTTGGAACAGCACCCCCACTAATTTTAACTACAAGCTGCCACTGTTCCTACATTTAATTTTACTTAAGATATCAGCATTATTTTAATTGCCCTAGTTAAGAGCCTCGAAAATATAATTTTTGCATCAGCTGAAAGCATATTAGATTGCAATTGTTAAGCATACAGTGGCTGTCGAAAGTGTTTGTATACTTACGATTTTCATTGAAATAGGTCTCTATCCATTAATTAAGAGAAAACTTTCTGAATGAGATTTTAATAATAAGATCTATAATCTATTCGTAACAAAATTACATGAATATTTATTAAAATATTTTTTAAATATAGTGAAACTTTAAGAAATTAATAATAAAAAAATGATAAACATTTTATCTCGCAAAAGTCTTCCTACAGTGAAATATTTTTGGATAAAATCAAAACTAGAATTATCGTTTGCTGCTTTTTTAAATTTTTGCATTGTGGTGGCATTTAAAAAATTGTTTGCTTTAATTTTTTATTATTTACTTGATAATATTCTATTTATTATTTAAAAATGGGTCGCAGTCATAAAGAAATCACAAAGAGCAGTCGAAAATTGATAATTTTTCACCACAGTAGTGGTAAATCAATTCAAAATATCGCTAAATTAGTTAATTTATCCCATTCTACAGTGCAGTATGTGATAAAACGCTTTAAGGAAGAAAATTGGATTGAAAACAAGGTAAGAAAAGGCCAACCGAGAAAGTTAACTAAACGTGATGAGAGATTTATTATTAGAAAATCTGTGAAAAACCCACATTTGAGTGCTGTAAAAGTTTCTGCAGAATTTAATGCAAAGTTTTCTAGTTCAATTTCACCTGAAACTGTTTGACGAGTTCTAAGAGAAGCTGGATTACATGGGCGTTCTGCCCGTAAAAAATTTTTTGTTAGTGAGAAAAACGGAAAGCTTAAGACTTTCATTTGCAAAATCAATGATAAATACACCCGAAACGTACTGGGATAATGTCCTATTTGCTGACAAAAGCAAATTTAACATTTTGGTTCCGATGGGCGAATAACTGTATGGAGAAGAAAAAATGCGAAACTTCATTCTAAGAACTTAGTTGGAACAGTTAAGCATGGCGGTGGAGGTGTTCTTGTGTGGGGGTGCATGGCAACATCAGGACTAGGTAATTTGGTATTTATTGATGGCATAATGAATCATTCCCTTTATTTAAATATTTTAAGAGACAATTTAAAATTATCAGCCCGAAATTTGGGTATTGGAAACAACTTTATTTTTAATTATGATAATGATCCTGAGCACACGACTCTCAACGTTTGCCTGTGGTGTCTCTATAAAACACCACCTCAGTCGCCAGATTTAAATCCCATAAAACACATTTGGAAAGAGTTTGAGGCTAGAGTTCGAAAACACAATATCAAAACAAAAAGAGAACTCAAAACAGTCATGATGGAAGAATGGATGAACATTGATACAGAAATTACAAAAAAACTAGTAAAATCTATTCCCAGGCATTTAAAAGCTGCTGTGGATGCTAAAGGATATCCTACTAAATATTAATTTAACAAAAAAGGAAAATATTTACTAATATGTCAAGATTTTTTTTAAGTGTACGAAGACTTTTGTGAGATAAAATGTTTGTCATTTTTTATTATTAATTTCTTAAAAATAAAGTTTCACCAATAGTTGAAGCCAATTGATAGATTTGGTAACCGTATTCAAAGACAGGGCGGACTAGGGTGATGTAGGTTATTCTGAAGGTAGTGGCGTCAGAACCCCAGTCTCTACCCGAGATATGCTTCGTGATCTGAAGTCATTTTCTTTCTTGCTTTATCGGCCAATTTCTCGATATGCTTACTGCAGTTCACTTCGGGATCCAAAGTGAATCCGAGATAGGAAGGGTGTTTACTACAGTCCAAGTGCACTCCATTCAGAGAATGTCAGGAGAATAATAATAAAGATCGTCTGTTTGTAGTGAAGAGGCAGCTGGAGGATTTGGAAGCATTAAAATTAAGTTTGTGGGTGTCTGCAAACTCTTGAACTGCTACCAGACTTTTATTCATCTGAAGTTCCAATTTATTTGTGTCGCAACCACTGCTCCACATTACAACATCATCAGCAAAAAGTGCGATTTCACAAGGATAGATGCTTTTTCCTATCCCTGAAACAAACAACGAAAAAAGAATGGGGCTCAGTACAGAGCCTTGGGCTATTCCCTGATGCATTTTGAAAAAACCTGAAAGGCTGTCTTGTAGTTTAACACAGAATTTGCGGTGATTCAAAAAGTTTGAGATCCAGGGCAGTGCTCTGCCTCTAATGTCAAAATCTTGATAGCATTTATTTAAGAGCTTATATTTCCAAACCCTGTCAAACAATTTAGACAGGTCTAGGAATGCTGCCATAGTGTGTCTAGTAGGCCTGTGATTTTGGGCATCTCTGATACCCTTTGTAAAGTACAAAATTTGATCAATAGTGCAGTGGCCCCTTCGGAAAGCAAATTGCTTGGGCGGAAGCAATTTATTGGTTAATAAGTGATGAGTTAGTCTCTTCAGAATAATACTTTCGATCGTCTTGCATGTGGTACAGGTAAGGGAGATTGATCGGTAACTTTCTGTAGAACTGGCCTGCTTGTTTGGTTTGCATATAGGGATAATGATGGCCGATTTCCATGGTCTTGGAAGTTACCTGTTTTCCAAGACAAGTTAGGTATGTGCAAAAGTTTCTCTCTACCCAAGGTACCGAGATGGCACAGAAAATGTCCGCGGATACCGTATGGGCCAGGTGTTTTACAGGGCATACAATAATTCAGATAAGGTGAAATCCCCACTGAAAAGCCGAGTTGCAGCTGGCAGGTTGCGGCAAGATTTGATGTGATTTCTAGTGGTCCTGGCTAAAATTTTATCAGATCTCTTAAAGTTCAGCCTACTAACTTTGGCATAGTGCTTCGCTAGTGCATCAGCCCCTTCTCGATCATCCACCGAAACATGGCCGTTATCGTCAATGATGGCATTAGTATCCTCTTTACCAGGCTTCAAGTGGTCAATCTTTTTGGCCAAGTTCCATAGTTTAGTATTCAGAGATCTCTAGTTCAGACTTTTGCATAGATTTCTCCAGTTTGTTCTTTTTACTAATACATAGTTTCTTTTAATCTCTGCATTAAATTTGTTAAGTTCAATTCTTTTGTCGATACCGCCATTCCGAGTTTTTTTTTTTAACAGGCAATCTCTCTTGACTAGCAGCGTTTAGATAGGATCTTCTTTGTGTACATGGCGAGTTTGAATTCTTTTATGTTTTCCTCTAGGAATGGTAGCCTTGGCGGCCTTAAAGATGATGCACTTGAAGTTGGACCATTCTCCTTCCAAGTCATCTGACAGAGGTTCTTGAGAGAAAAGGTCATTTGACAAGTCTTCAAATAGTTTCCAGTCAGCTCTCTTGAAGTTCCAAAGGAGATCCCCTGTTCCTGCAGAATTTATCTTGAGATCAATTTCAGTTAATATGGGTAGATGATCTCTACTGATACTTGTGAGAACCTTCCAGGAGCTGTATGGGAATAAACCAGGGCTGACTAGTGTTAAATCCAACACATCAGTTGTGCCATAACTATGTGAACGGTTAAGTATGAGTTCCATCATTTAAGGACAGGAAGGCCTTGTCATTGATCAAATTCTCAAGGTCGGAGCTTCTAGTGTTAGTAGTGGTGCTTCTCCAGGTAAGACGCTTAGCATTGAGGTCCCCTAGGATCACAGTGTTTTCCTCAAACAAATTTTCCATCATAACAGTGTTAAATTTCAGATTATTGGTAGGGTGGTATAAATTATGGATGGTGATGTTGCGATCCTTAGAAAGTACAGTGATGCCTTGATGTTCGAGATCTGAGGAAGAAAAGTCTATATCAGGCAGTTTCTTATAATGCATTCCTCTACTAAGAAACATGAGATCACCTCCTTCTGAAACTCTATCTTTTCGGACAACATTGTATCCTCTAATGTTCAAAAGTCACTTCTCGTTAAGTTTTGTTTCTTGTAGTGCTATAATTTCCACTTGGAGTCAATCTGCCATTTCCAAGATTTGGTCAAGCTTAATCCACGTAGCTTCCGTACTAAGACCGTTGATATTTCATTGTAGAATATGAAGTTTTTTGGACAAGTTATTTCTAGGAGACTGTAGCTTGCTTGGCGAACAGGACCCTCTGCCTAAATCATGAGCACGTTCCGGATTATCCTGCGAGACGGACGATGCAGTGTTTCAATTAACAATATGCGGCTGGTCCATGACGAAGAGTAATATGCAGCTTCATTTGAGGCGAGATACCACGAGGACTGAAGACTGACTAGACCTCTAAGGTATTTTATTTCCCTTCTACCACCTATTGGAAAACCAATAGAGGCATTCTCTGATTCGTCACCTGGGGACGCACCCTCTAGGGGTTACAGGCTACCCCAAGGGTGTCTAGAATGTTAAATAATAAAGTTTTAGCGAACAGTGCTAAAGAACCAAAGTTGGAGCCCCAAAACTAAATTGCAAACTTAAAGCCTAGCTACAAAATGGCTGACGAGTCAGCCTGTATCTCTAGTAGCTCTACCCCTACCTAAACAGGCATCTAAAGCTCGAAAGAGGTAAAAGCTCAATCATATGCTGATTGGTTATTATAGGTCATGTGTTTTTTCTTTCCTTTGGACGTCAGTGTTGACACTAGAGCTTAGCACTGCAAGTTTACCACTTTTGGCGAAAACTTTGTACTTAGATTCACCAAAATAAGAATGACGTATTATAGTTGTTAGTGGTCTTGTTTATAGTGAACTGCTACACTAATTTTCCTGGGTTCGTTAGGAACACTGTTATCAGAAATAGTATTAAAATCAACACCATAAATAATGAAATCATCAAAGTCTCCAAGCAATTTCATCATAAATGTGAGTCCCATAATTACGAAGTGATCAGATATCTAGGAAATTACAACAGTATAATTCAATCATTCAAGAGACTTAGAACAATTTTTTACAACAGCAAAAAATGGATTTTGCACGTTTTACCTTATTGCTTTTTTTACTATTCAAGACTTTGTTTAGTATTTTCGTACTTTATTTTCATGATTATTTAGCCCAGAAATTTTATTATTGCAAGAATTATTTTATATTTAGTATTTATTTTAAAGAAACTTATGGTGTAAATAGTATTTTACTCTCACGTGACTTAAAAAAATTTCCTGATTGGCCGATGCAGCCTATCGCAGTAGAATTTTATTCGTACTTATTTACTAATTTATCCCAGTTCTGTATTGTTTTAAATAGCTATTCTTCCCTCAATAAGTGCTCAACTGCATCAATTTCATAAAAGAATGCCGTCCCTATAACTTTTCAATAATTGCTATGTATCACCTGAACAGTCATCGCTCACCTCAACACCTTCACCAGCGGCTCCTAGATGGCGCCACATTGCTCGACTTCGCAAAGGAAGATGAAAATCGTTTGACTTTCCTAAGACTACTCCGCAAGGTAAATAATTGCTGAACAAAGGCCATCAGGCCGAATACTCCAATCTACCATAATTCACTGAATAATTTATTAGTAAGATAGAAAATATTAAAATGGGCAACAAGTTGCTTAAAAATTTATATTAAGGTTCAGAAGTGATGTCATAATTTTTTCAAAGTGAGCCAGAGTCTTGCACCTCCAATTGTTAATACAAGATTTGTTTATATTTTTGCGATGTGCTGTTTATCATTTTGTGAGATGAATATATTTCAAAGATTAAAAGCAAATTTTGATGTTCAAAAGAAAAGGTATGCTCACATTAAATTGGAATATATGGAATTATTTGCTTTCATGTCTCCGGTCATAACTAAAGAATTGTAAAACAAAATTTAGAATGGAAATGTAAATAGGCATACGAAATAGCATATTTCAAGTAATTTATTATGCAGGAATTAAAAAGAAATTGATTTGAAATTGCTGTTTTTAGTTTGTATTTTAGTAAATAAATAAGTTACAATGACAGAAATGTTATGCCCTTGTGAATGAAAGTGTTGTGATGCTATGCAGTCTTTTTGCAACTGATGTCAAAATTAAAACTGCTATATTTTTTAACTGCAAATTGGTTTAATATTTACAAGTATATCTACTTATAATTTCCATTAGCATATGATTTATGCTATTAATAATTTGTCAATATGTTTTCTCATGTAAAGAAATATGGAAACATATTGTTTGTTTTAAAAGATACAACTTTTTTTACTGTTTTTGTAAAATCCTCGTATTTCATTTATTTTAAACGTTTCTAAAACATTTTGCATAGTTGATTTTTCAAATATGTGTACTTTTAAAAAGAAGGAAGGGAAAGGAAAAGAAAACTTTCTGGGGGAAATCTCAGATAAGCGGCTCTTGGCACAATTTTTTCCGCCATCTTGAATTGCGAAAAATCGCCATACCCTCGGCAGGAATTTTTTGACGCCAAGAGGGAACATGCATCAAAAAGCGCTTTCTAAAAATTCCCTCTTCAACCGAATATTGGGCGAAAAGCTCTGCTGGACACCTATCGCCGAAGTTGACGAATGCCATTTCAGAAATCTTGCCAAGTGCTGAGTATCCCCCTGTTCTAAAATTATGTTTCATATTAATTAATTTATACCAATTTTCAAATAAATATATTTGAGTGCTGAAACAGCTTTAATTAATAACGCCGTATTTGTTTTTTTTCCTCCCAAATAAATGCGTTATTGTGATGATATGGCTTTAATGAATAACACCATATTCATTAAGCTATTTAATTTTAATTTAAAAAGGTTAAAGGTTATGTACAAAAGTCAATATATTTTGCTTACTTTTAATTGAACTAGAAATAAAAAAAATAGTTCATTGCAAACTTTTGTTTTTATGGAACTCCAGTTTCATACATTTTGTCACGTTACTGTAATTATGGCAAGTCTATAAGTGAGATTTTTAAATCTTCTTCGTGGGAAACAGTTCCAGGCAGGCTTCTTCGCCGCATTTAAGATTTTTTCTCTTTACATTATGAATTTGTATTCTGTGTTTGCTTAAAGCATTTCTTGTACAAAACTGCTTAGCACAATATGTACAAGAATATGGTGTAACTTTAGCGACGGATTCTTTGTGCATACGTTTCTTATGTACTTTCAGGTACCTCTTCATATAGAGGCGCACTGCAATAAAGCTCCTATATACCAGGCTGAATCACCAACTTTTCCCTCTTGGCGAGTAAGGGAAAGTGCTGCTATTTTTGGCTTGTTTATCGCACACACTGGCTGAATGTCTGCTGTTTTTTTAAAGATTGATTTTACAGATGCGTGGCATTCCGCGCATATAAACTTTTCGGATAATTTATTAGTTCTTGAATAGTATATAGACATTTTCACTTAAATGAAAATTTCGTGTATATTTTGTAAAACATATGCAAAATAACTTATGCTTTAGATGTTTCAGTTTAGTTAGCAGAGTAAAATAAATAAGATATGAATAAAAACTTTCAGTAGTGTCAAATGGAGAAATAGTTAAAGTGTAGAGTGTGCAAATAAATTTATCTTAATGACATTTTAACAAAAATTTCAATAAAAACACTGTAAATTCATACTCAAAAAATAACTTTAGAATATGTTGTCAGTTAAGTCTGAGATATATGGAAATAATTGTGCAAGACTCTGAAGAAACACTTTCTTTTAAATGTATGAAATATTTTATAACATATATGGAAGAAGAAACTACAACATTCTGAGTTTGGGATGCTTTTCTCCAAATGTAATATAAATACGAACTAGAAACCGTAATAAAAAGTTCTTCCCTTCCAATCACATCACCTTTGTGTATTTGTAATACTTCTAAAAACCTAATTTTTACCTAAATAAAAAAGAGTTATTACATGAAAGATAATAAATTTGAATGTATAAGAATGAATTTTTGTTATTCAAGTTATGTTACAAAATAATTCATAGTTTATATATTTTATACAAATAATTTAGATAAAACCTGTCCTTTTACAATTTAAAAATGTGTGTTCAAGACTTAACCACATGTAATTCATTTCAAAGCATAAAAGGAAGCTTATTTTTGATTTTACACAGCAATAGCAGTTTCATACAGTCAAGTTTTTATAATTACTAGTTATTATACATAATACTTAATTTGAAAAATATTCTTATTAGAAAGCATAACTAAGAAACCTCTTTTTAAAACACCACAGTGATGCTGTTAAATTTACAAAAATACTGAAGATACATTGAAAAGAATTGTAACAAGAAAGTACTGTACAAAATATGTAAATGTAGCATAACTTCTTTTTTAGTATTTGCACATAGTTTCCTCCAAATGAACCTTAATGGGAACTTATTTTGCAAAAATATAAAAGTATTAAAATGTCCTCTAATTTAAAAGTATTAAAATAGCCTCTAATTAAGATGTAACTGCAATTATAATTAATTTGTAATTGTGAATAGATTATATTATTGCAATTAGATTATGCACTTACAACATAATTGCATAAACTTATGAAATTACACAGATACAATGTAATATAATTACTTATAATACCATAATATTATTACAATTACAATTACAATGTAATTTAAATTGTGTGCTCCAATTGCATACCTTACTCTCAAAAGGAGGTACTGATAAGCCTAGAAGTCATTATCAACAAAAAGCCTGTTCAGGACAGTTTGATGACAATTTCCACTGGGCGGAAAGTACATTCTTCAGCCCAGGTAAATCATGACAATAAAAATCATTTATTCTCATGATTCACTATATTTTCTATGTATTTATCCATGCAAGTCACACAGCCTAAATTTGAATTCTGCACAAAATTATTTACCTATATTTTAACATACTTTATGAATTATTAGAAGCGATATGGCAAATATTTTCTAAAAATAGCTGTCAAATATTTGTATCCATTAATTAATTCAGATACACACTTTTATTGTTTAAGTACAGGGTGTCCAAAAAGTCTTTCCCTGATTACATAAATTGATAACTGAGGCTAGAAGTAAGATACAAATATGAAACTGGTGTCTAATTGTTTACAAACTATCATAGTTTTTTTCACACATCAGTAAACTTCCACATGAGCACCCTTGGTAGCACGTAGCACATCTAGGCGATATTCAATTTCCGTCGACACATTAGCCATTAATACTGTCATTAGCCATCACTGGAGGGATCGATTCAACGACTGTGGTTATCCGTTGCCGCAGGGTTTCAAGATCTGGTACACGTGTTCGGTAGACCTCGTCCTTGACATAACCCCATAAAAAGAAGTCTAATGGGGTTATGTCAGGAGAGCGTGGAGGCCAAACCGTTGGCCCATCACGACCAATCCATTGCCCAGGAAAGGTCATATCGAGATAGGCACGGATGTCCAAACCCCAATGAGGCGGAGCACCGTCTTGCTGAAACAAGACGTCGGGGTGATACTGAAGCAGCTGAGGAACAGCTTACAGTTGCAACATGTCCAGATACACTGCAGATGTGATGGTAGCCTCAGCGAAGAAGAATGGCCCGATAATTCGATCGTGCAATAGCGCGCACCAAACATTCACCTCTGGACTGCCTCTGGTGCACTCCATGACCTTGCCAGGGGGCTGTGAACCTCAAATGCGCACATTATGGCGATTCAATACTCCGCTGACAAAAAAAGTCGCTTCGTCGGAAAAGGCAATTTGTCTGAGATAACCATCATCGTCCTCAATACGTGATAGCATTTCGACCGCAAAGTCATATTGACGTTTACTGTCATTGGGCAACAAGGCCCGAACGATTTGCACTTTGTATGAACGAAAAATAAACGTTTGTGTAAAATGTCATGGAGAGAGCTTTTTGGTATCTAATTCACGCGAGGCCCTGCGCACCGATTTCTTCGGACTTCGTAGAAAAGACTGCCTCACAGCTTCCACCCTGTCTGCTGAGGTTTTTGGTCAACCAGACCTCGGAAGGTCAGCAACCGATCCTGTGTTCCTGAACTTCTCATATCAGGCTTTAATGCTCTTGACATCAGGTGGATTCCTTCCAAATGTTGTCTGGAAGTGCCTCATGGTACCACAGGACACACTGTGCCTTCTCCTGAATGGTTAACATGGCTTCTTGAGCACTGCACCTCATCCACTACTTACACTACTGTGAACCTAAAACAGAAAAAAAACTTTGATAGTTTGTAAACAATTCGATACAAGTTTCATATTTGTATCTTACTTCTAGCCTGAGTTATCAATTTATGTAATCAGGCAAAGACTTTTTGGACACCCTGTATATCAAAATAACAGTTTTATGTTCCTGAAATACAAAAATTAAGGGAAAAGTTAAAGTAATATCCTTAGAAGCATATGATATTACTCACCAGATGCAAAATTATAGTTAATTTTTTTGCCATAAATACAGGTTTATTACACAGTAGTAAAATGTGTCAGTTAACAACATTTTATATAAGAAATTAATGATAATAAGTTTATCAGAAGTGATTTAATTCTGCAAATAAACTCTCTGCACTTGAGAACTACTTTAAACTTTTCTACACCTGAGGACACTTAAAGAAATAAATAAAATTATCATGCTTAAAAAACAGATGAACATACCATTTTTTTCCCCTTGTTACCCTTTACATTGAGAAATAACAAACAGTACAACGCTGAAAAATATTATCCTTGAAATTTTGTTAAAATGAAGAACACCCCATCTTTTATTTAAGCAGTACACTTCAGACACTGATACACATAGCAATTTATTTTCACTATCTTTTACACTGAGAAATAACATGCAGTATAACAGCGAAAAAGATTTTCCGTGAAATTTAGATAAAATGAAGTAACACATATCATCTTTTATTCATGCATTACTAAAATTAATAAAATGATTATGCTTCAAAAACAGGATGCACATAATATACAGGATACACATTCAGACACATATTCATGAAGGTTCACTGAAACAGCACAATCATCCAGTACTTCAAATAAAGCAATATGGAATAACATAATGGAAAAATTTATGTACACTCGACATCTTTTTTCTATTGCATGCCGTCTGACATGATCCATAAGTGCCTAAAAATGTATCCAATGAAAAACATTTCAATATTAAAAAAATTGTTTACAGATTAAAATTCATTCATTTCATACCAGTATTATAAAGATCATGCATGAAACGTTTCCCATACTTTTAAGTAAAACTTGACTGAAATTTTATACTGGAAAATATGCTATATTTCTATATATTGCAAACAAGAAATACCATAATAGTATACTCATAACCTAGGAGAAAGTAACATATATAACATCAAACACAGAAAGTTATATACTCGTAACCTAAGAAAAAGTAATACATATTACATAAAACACAGAAATTATTTAATATAAAACATACATACCTTTTAAAATTATTTTACTTTTTCTTTCTTATTGGCCGATACTGATTAATATGAAACGTTATGGGCTGTTTTGTTGATAAGATGCTGTGTAAGGCCTTTGCATCTGGTATTAAAAATTATCAGTAATTACTTTAAGATTACAGCATTCTGGCATGACCACACACGTACATTTATCAATTATTCTTTCAATTAATTCTTTTGTGATGGCTGACTGTAAACGAAAGAGCACATTTTTACATTTTTGAAATTCTTGTTCAGCTTCCCTACATATTCGATATATTCCTGAAGAGATGACCTTCAGTCCATCTTTATTGCTATGTTTTGTAAAAATTGTACAATGCTCAGGTATATCAGGTTCCAGCATGTCCTCTGAAATGGTCATAGCTATCTTACAATTTTCACATATGCTTTTTTTTTTCAACATATTTTTTATATATGGCTCCTGAGATGTATTTTATATCATTTTCTTCCACAGCTGGGGGCAAGCGAAGCTTCACTGCCAATGCAGAAGAGGTAGATGGTACTACAGAAGTGGAGGTAGGATGCGAGACCTCCTTTCTGATAGCAACCTCTAATTCAGAAGCATCAAAGTGGCTGTGGTCACTTTCAGAAGAATAATTTGGATTATTGATATCTGAAATGAACTGTGATAGGCACACTAACTTCAGTGCTCTCTTGGCTTGCAAAGCAGTAGGCTTTGCACCCGACTTTCGTCTAATCTGTGAAAAGGCATTTTCCAGCGCATCTTGTGTCAACCTGCCTGGTAAGAAAAATGTAAACCCCTCTGAAAATAATTCTTTTGAGAGTTTCATAACACTCAATGTGCTCGTAATAATGCCAGTTTGAAATGGCTTCCATGCTTTCCCAAACTGTACAGTTTCAGTCACATCAATGAATTTTAATAAAATATTAAATTTCTCATCTTAATTTTTGATAGTGATGCTTTTTTTAGGATGCCTTGCAGTCATAATTGTAAACCATTCTGCTACAAGTCTTATCTACCATGCAGAAATGCTTCTTTTGCAACTTGTTATAAAATAACTGGCTTTTTCAAGAGCAGCAGCTGTTTTTACAGAAAACAATAGCACAAGCAGATGCTACATTCATCGAAGAAAAGTGGGTTGGCAAGAGATGAATTCGATTCAGGTGATGTAAAGATCTTAGGGCAGCATCTGATTCTATCCCACTTCACCAGAGTCGTTTCACATACACTGAAGATATTATTCTCGATGCCCTGTTGCTGGCGAAATTCCTCTGGTAATATTAGAATACTTGAAAGAAATGCATTTCTCATGTTTTTAATCAGATGTGGTACATCTGCAATGCAGTGAATGAAAACATCAGGACCTCCAATGTACAGTTCTATGAATTAGATCTTTCATGTCAGATCCTGATGTTGAAGGCCCTGTCAACTCATTAGCAACAATTTGTTTCCATGATGTTTTAAGGCCTCTAAGCATTACAATAGTGTAATGATTAGCAACTGCAGGTTTTCCTAACGTAACTTTTCCAACAAATGACTTTGATGATGTATCAAAATCTTGATATGGGGCTATCTCCATTTTGTCAACTAAAAGGCAGCAGTTCCTATCAAGTGCATCTAATGATTGAACTTTTGTCTTGAGGAAAAAAAAACAAATTTTTTAAAATGCCAAAATTTATTTTTATATCCCTAATCCTTCTGTTCAAGGTACTGTATGATAATGCTGGATATCTAGTACTTCTTAGGTAATATATCCATGTTTGCCCAAAGCAAATCGCATTTTCAGTCCTTTTATAATGGACTTAGCTGACCAGTTCCTTTTTGACTGCACAGCAAGGGCTCCTACTTGGTCATCAGACAAAAATGCTGTCAATTTTGCATCTTTTTCTTGAAGCTGTTGCTCAAGGAATTTTTCTTAACAACTCTTCATTTGAAGCAGGTAGAGTTTCCTAAATTCAAAAAGAAATAGTAAACATGTTATGCTGTGATTATGTTTTTAAACAATGGTTGGATGAATTAATATATTGGTAATAACAAGGATTTTTTCAACCCTTTTTTGGGGGAATATTAAAATATTTACCACTTGGGTATTTGGCTTAAGACATCTTATTTCTCTTATCCTCTTGTCAGTTACAGATGGTGGTGGATTTGGAATGCTAAAGAGTGATGGTACTGCAATTTTAATTAGTTTTTTTCCTATCTTTGCATAGTGACTCAAATTGAGATTCCTCAAAATGATCTTGTAAAGACAAAGTAATAAAAAAGTATACAAAGTAAATAAAAGTACAAAAAACAAACCACACAGTAAGGTTGTGCCAGAGGCAGCAAGCATAAACTGTAAGTAAGTATAAGCAATAAATAAATATGCAGGTAATTAAATTAGGCACAGTATTATAAAAAACAAACAATAAACAAACCATGTCTGACATATCAACAGCATCATGTCATCAGCTTGGGCACAATTTAATTGTCCAATATTTATTTTTTGCCTATAATTTAAAGTGTTCTTTAGAACATCATGCTCCAAAAATTAAATTAAGCAGTCTTCTGCTATAACATTAAAAACAACTACAATAAAACTTAATATTTCGGGCTACTCTTACAACAGATAAGAAAATATGAGTTGACTTCACCCAACTTTTTGAAGCTACTAGGCCAATAAATAAATTTATAATTAGAGCAGACTTTGATTCTCATTATAATTGTAGTAATGTTTATTGCTCTAATTGAAATTTTTAATTCTCATATCATTCCAAACATAACCCTAATTTGGGAACAGTGCACCAACATGCATTTTAAAAAGCAACAAGGCCAGTTTTTAAACAACAATTTTTTAAATTACATCGGCATAGACATATACAATTAAAGTCATTAAAATCTCTAGAACGTAGTTCAGAAGCTTTCTGAATTTGTAGGGAATTTCTTATTTAGGGATGACAACACAAAGTAACGCTTCAGAAAATATTATTTATCACACATAAAAATCTGTTGTGTAACACAGATCAGTAATAACTGTTTATCAATGTAGTAAGGATTTAATTTGATGAGATCACATTTTTTTGAAGTACTGAATTCATGCAAGGATTTTGGCTTGGCCTTTGAAATTCATCATTACAGGCAGATTTATTTGATTGTTATGCATGCATTAAAAACACTACAATTATTTTAGAAAATTACACATGCAGAGTTTTCACAAATTTAATGTGCTTATCTGAATATTCTGCATTCATTTCTAAATTTTTACTCCATTGCTAAATTGTATAATACGGTGATTCTAAATATATGGTACTTGCACAATCCTTGCAATTATTGAAATCAAATTATATATATTCTGTCTCACACTATTCAATTTATTCTATTGACCTCAGATGTCAATGTCAAAATTTGTCAAAGTAATTTTAACCAAGAAACGGTAGTGGGCACCGTACATAAACAACTCATCTAACTTTTCAACAATAGTGATTATAAAATAAGGAAAACAAATAGATATCATTCAACGATATTGAAACTCTTTATGTTACATAAATCTTTGGCAAACATTCAGATTTTACCTGGCGTTTCTAATATTCTCAAATTATTATTTATTTTTTAATAAATTTCAATATGTTAATGACTTTCATACTACATTAGTATAAATTCCACAATTAGCACAGGAAATATAGCTATTATGACAAAAATTAGCAGGAACTTAAATTATTGTACACAAGAATTTCACTTTACTTGCACATTATAAACATTGGAGAACATATAAAGGAAGCACTTCCGCAAAGCGCCCGTTGGCGCTTCGGCAGAGAACCCGTTCGCGCCGTTGGGGTCGCCAAGCTCAACAACGGTTGATCGACGTCGACGATGAGCGGCGTACGGTTATTAAACACATGGAAGTAAGCCGCGTAAAGGTGATATTTAGTGCATATAATGAAAATAATAAATGACATAAATTCAGGTTAGCAGAGAAAACAATATATAAAAGCATATGGATGTAAAATTCACCGATTAAACGTGATATACGAAAATAAATTTGTATGAAATTAAAATAAGCACGGAAAACAATATATTAAGCTTAACGGAAGTGAAATAATAATCTAATAATGAGATCTTTGTAATAATGAACTCTTTTCTTGACAAAGTCATCTATTTAATGGAAAAAATTAGTAAAATTCGGATCTGTCTATGAATATCTTTCAATATTATAAAATTCCAAAATATTCCTGTTTTTAACAGTGCAGTTTCTAAGGAAATTATAAAAGCATAAAATCAAAAAGTACTTTTACAGTTAATATCTTCATTGTATAATTTAAAAGTACTTCCAAAACTATGAAAATCCATTATCAACACATAAATGAAATCAGCAAATATTCTCATTTTAAATAGAAACTTAATTGCAACTATCTGATTACATGAAAGTTTTTTAGTAATAAATTATGTTCTTCTCATACTTATTTTTTTTTTATTTTATAAATGTACTGCGCAAAAAAAATAAAAATATTCGTGTTTCCAATTATCACTCACCCCCTCTCATGATTTTCTTCCGCGAACAAGCATCTGTCTCCGAAAACTTCACTAATTATATGAATATGTTTGTATCTATTCATTGTTAAAAATTCGTGAAAATCCGAAAAAATAAGAAATATGTGAAGAAAAGTTTAAATCTGTAAATGCGAACATCGAAGGTGGGAATTGAACTGACGGGTTACCAGGTGTGAACTATTATCGCCAATGTTGGCGGTTTTTACATTTACCGGGCGCTTTGCGGAAGTAAACCCCGTATTATATTTACTAATCAAAGTTGAGCGCCTGAACCAGGTATCCAATTGTTTCTTGGGCAATTATTTATCCATATTTTTCTTCTTTCTTCATTTTTAGGAAATGTTACAAATATATGACCCTTCCGTGAATGATTTGAGCAATTAATAGCCGCACATCCGCCCATTTTACACACACACAAAAAAAAACAAGAAATTGCACCGCTAACTACGTAACCGCCATTAATCTTCCCACTTGGGATAGCGAATGCCGGATGATTCAGCCTGGTATGTAGGAGCCTTACACTGCAAAACTGTCATTTAAACGTATCCATCTCGGTAATAAAGCAAATAATATTTAAAAAAGTGCAAGCTCTTTGATTCAAACCACGGAGTATAATGCATTATACTTCAAACATGCCGCTAAAACGTTTCGGGAGTGTCACGTGATATACAGCCAATGACAGTGAAGATAAACATTTTCGATTCGGCTGAATTATTCGCCATTCGCAAGCCCAAGTGGGAATATTAATGGCGGATGCGTATTTAGCGGTGCAGCAATTTCTTGTTTTTTTTTTTGCGTGTGTGTGTAAAATGGGCGGATGTGCAGCTATTAATTGCTCAAATCATTCACGGAAAGGTCACAGACTAGTAAAATTTCCTAAAAGTGAAGGAAGAAGAAAAGTGTGGGTAAATAATTGCCGAAGAAGAAATTGGAAACCTGGTCCAGGCGCTCAACTTTGCCTCGTAAATATAGTATTATTTACGCCTTCATTTAGAGTTTATATCTTCTCAAATGTTTATAATGTGCAAGTAAAGTGAAATTCTTATGTACAATAAGCTAAGTATCTGCTGAGTTTTGTCATAATAGCTACAATTAAATTGGTGTAGGTTAATGTACCCGCTCGTAAAATCGCCAATGCGGATGTTTTGAATGTGGAAAAGAAATTTTCCTTCAAATATAATACGTAGATTTTGTTTTCCTGTCCTAGGACCCCATTGGCGATTTTCAGCTTGGCGCACTTTTCGGACGGTATTTTTCTGGTAACCCAGCGAATTCTAGATTTCTCCATTTCGGCAACCCTGTCTGTATTTTCACTAAATCTTGCACGGAGCAAAATATTGATGTATTTAAGAAATTTCTAGAAATTGTAAGGGACATAAAGTAGGCAGAGTATAGGATTTCTTTGTAAATTTACCATGATTTTGTAAACTTTACTAAATTTCCAGTTTTAACTAACTAACAGTTTCCATACTAATTTATGCTTTAGAATTCTATGTTTTGTTTACAATAGGTTTTCGCGGAGCGTGTCGGGAAGGTTGCAATTGCAAAGACTGTTTCGCAGAAACGCGCCGAATTGGCGATTTTCAAAACATCGCCAAGCAGTGGCGATGTTTTGCACTCGATGGCTCATGCACTCGATGGTTACGGCTAAAGCGCATTTTCACCCCCCTTGTTTTTTTGCGATTCTGTTTTGACGCCAAAATCGGCGTCAATAAGACACAATTTCAAGATGGCCGCTACACAAAACCAAAACAAGAAGTCAAAGAATTTCACAAACCCCTTGTCCGTGTACACATCGACCTATTTTCACTTTAAAAAAAATCAGAGAATTGCACAAACTAGTCATTACACACTGCCTTGACTTTGTACATGTGCACATCGATTTATTTTCACTTTAATAAATCAAGAAGCTAAAACCATGTTAAAACTCTCAAGATAACCAAAAATGGAGTTTCATCGCCAAAACTGAGCAAAATTTTTCGCCAATCGAAAGGGCACGCAATTCTACACTAGAGTAAAAATAAACATAATTTGAGAAGAATAATTTAGAAATGCAAGTTAAAGTCTGAATGTTTGCCAAAGATATATGTAAAATAATGAGTCTGAATATCGTTGACATTACTTCTAATTTTTTTTGCTTATTTTATAATCACTGTTGCTGAAACCTTAGACGAGTTGTTCATGCACGATTCCCACTACCGTTTCTTGGTTAAAATAATTTCCAGAATTTTGACATTGAGAATTTGCTTTCAATAATTGCAAGTACTATATATTTGTATTCACAGTATATTCAATTTGGCAATAGAGTAAAAATTTACAAATCAGTGCGGAACATTCAGAAAAGTGCATTAAATTTGTGAAAACTCTGCATGTGTATTTTTCGTAAAATAGTTGTGATTTTAATGCATGCATAGCAATCAAATAAATCTGCGTGTAATGATGTGTAATCTGCGTGTAATAATTTCAAAGGCCAAGTAAAATCATTTCATGACTTCAATACTTAAAAAGAATTTAATCTTATCAAATTAAATCCTCATTACACGGATAAACAGTTATTACTGATCTATCTTACTAAACAGATTTTTATATGTAATAAATAATATTTTCTGAAGCAACATTTTTTGTTGTCATCCCTAAATAAGAAATTGCCTACATATTCAGAAGGCTCCTGAACTACGTTCTGCTGTTTTTAACGACTTTAATCGGATATGTATATGCCAATGTAATTTTAAAAATTGTCATTTTAACTGGTCTTGATGACTTTTAAAATGCACATTGGCACATTGCTCACAAATTAGGGTTATGTAGACAGATCCGAGGAATAATTGAAAGAAATATAGACAGAAATAAAAACATCCAAATTGTCTCCTTTTTTGTGTGTGTATTGAAAAAATATAAATTCTATCTCCCACAAAGAAGAATCTTCAAATATTATCAGGAGAAATCTTCAAATATTATCTAGTAAAAAAATTGGACCACTGGAAATGGATGTTTTGAAAATTAAATATTTCAATTAGAGCAATGAACATTACTGCAATTATAGCAGGAATAATGGTCTGCCCTAATTAAAAATTTATTTATTCTCCCAGTATCTTCAAAAAGTTGGGTGAAGTTCATCTCAGATTTTCTTATCTGTTGTAAGAGTACTATAGCAAGAAATATTGAGTTTGATTGTAGTTTTTTTTAATGTTATAGCAGAAGACTGCTTCATTTAATTTTTATAAGGTGTTTCTAAAGGGCGCTTTAAATTGTAGGCAAAAAATAAATATTGGACATTTAAATTGGGACCCAACCTGACAAGACAATGCTGCTGATATGACAGACATGGTTTGTTTACTGTTTGTTTTTTGATACTGGGACCAATTTCATTACCTGCATATTTATTTATTGCTTACTTGCAATTTGTGCTTGCTGTCTTTGGCGCAAATTTACTCTGTGATTTGATTTTTGTACTTTTATTTACTTTGTATACTTTTTTATTACTTTATGTCTTTACAGGATCATTTTGAGGAATCTCAATTTGAATCACTATGTAACGATAGGAAAAAACTTAGGAGAACTGCAGTACCAACAATCTTTAGCATTCCAAATACACCACCATCTGTAACTGACAAGAGGATAAGAGAAATAAGATGTCCTAAGCCAAATACCCAATTAGAAGGAAAACCAATGGTAAGTTATTTAATATTCTCCAAAAAAGGAAGTGAAAAATTCATTGTTATTACCAATATACTAATTTACTCAACTATTGTTTAAAAAAATAGTCACATCATAACAGGTTTTTAAAAATGCACAGATTATCACTGTAGTTAGTTTTAACTCTAGGTAAAAAATCAAGTACTGTTTATTAAACTGGAGTTATCTTCATATGGTTATATATTCATATAAGTATGGTGTGCTGCAGAAATCTTAAAAAAAAAAAAATTTCTTTGGTGTGCAGTGAGTAAAAAAAAGGTTTTTGACGATAGGTCTAATAGACAAAAGTATAGTACTCTAGTGTTCAAGAAATATGTTTTCATAGAACATTTTATGTGGAACTTTTAAGCTTTTGAACTCTATATTTTATTTAATGGTAAATTTATCATCTTCTTGATTCCAAGATTAGTGCTACATACAAATGAGGACATAGCAAGAAGTTTCAGTTGAGGGAGGTGGAACCTAGTAATCAGCAATGATTTATAAGAAAATTTTATGTTTAATAACTTAAACTTTTTATGGAAAGGGGGGCAGAGATTCAAGCACACTGAACTTTCTTCCTCTTCTCTCAATTTATGATGCATAGAAAAATTTTAGATAGCGAAATTGGTATCTTTTTGTGAATGGAAGGTTAAAAACCCTTTAATTTTTTTTCATAGTATTGCTCATTTCTCACAAATATATTTTTTATGCTAAACAATTGATGTGCAATATCATCAGGTGATTCAGTCCAGAGCTTTTGTCAAAAGATATCAAAGATACAGTCACGTTATAAAATGATATTACATTGTTAGTTCTCGTTTTCGAATATATGAAAAATTATTAAAATGATTTATAAGAAATTTTTTTTAAAGCAATCAATTGAAATATTTCAGTAGTTCATGTTTTTTCATTATTAACATGGTCTCACATATTGCCTTCTTTATATTAGACATTTTTTTTTTCTTAATTTTTTTGTGTTGTATGATAAAACTATCAATTTTGGAATAATTAGTGTAAATGTGTCTAAAAAATATGTTTTTTTCTTTATTTTGCTGTCATAAAAATGTTTTAAAAAAAAGCTTTTGTAGTTGTGAATTTCTTACTTCTTTTCCCCCCTCTCCCACTTAAATGGACACATATGCAAAGAAATGCTTTTCAAATGAGAATCAATTACAGTTCTCTTTTAAGAATGTTTTTCAAATTAAGTATTATGTATAATAACTAACAATTATAAAAACGACTAAATGAAACTGTTGTTGCTGTGTAAAATCAAAAATAAGCTTTCCTTTTTCCTTTGAAAGGAATTACATGTGGTTAAGACTGAACACACATTCTTAAATTGTAAAAGAAATAGGGGCCGGTTTTATCTAAAGTATTTGTATAAAATTTATAAACTATCAGTTATTTTGTACCATAACTCAAATTACAGAAATTTATTCTTACACATTCAAATTTATTATTTTTTATGTAATAATTGTTTTTTAATTTAGGTAAAAATTAGACTTTTTAGCAAGTATTACAAGTACAGTGCTGCACAAGGGTAATCTGACTGTACTTTTTTCTTCCATATATGTTATGAAATATTTCATGCGTTTAAAAAAAAGTGTTTCTTCAAAGTCTTGTATATTTATTTCCATAAATGAAAGTCTTTGTAAACTTGTTTTACCTCATACTTAACTGACAACTTGTTCTAAAATTATTTTTTGACTATGAATTTACAGTGTTTTTATTAAAATTTTTGTTAATATCATTAAGATAAACTTATTTGCATACCCTACACTTTAACTATTTCCCCATTTGACACTATTGCACGTTTTTATTCATGTGTTATTTATTTTACTCTGCTAACTAAACTGAAACATCTAAAGCATAAGTTATTTTGAACATGTTTTACAAAATATACGTGAAATTTAAGTGAAAATGTCTATATCATATGCAATAACTAATAAATTATCCGAAAAGTTTATATGTGCAAAATCCCACACATCTGTAAAATCAGTCTTTAAAAAACAGCAGATATTCAGCCAGTGTCTGCGATAAACGTGCCTAAACTGGCAGCCGTTTGTCACCAAGATGGAAAAATTCGGGATTCAGCCTGGTATATAGAGTCTTAGGAAATTCTAAAGATATGCACTTTTTAAATTATTTTATGATATTGCTGTTGAATTGAATTTTATGGTGTAAGTTCAAAGAACATGATATTTAATAAATAAAGTTAACACACAAAATGTTTAAACAAATTCCCATTTAGGCGTAATATAAAATCTGAAAGCTTTCAGATTTAGAAATCCGGTATATGGTATGGTAATATATTAATTTATTTTTATTTTTCATTTTATTTTTATTTATTTATTTTCATTTCTAACAGGTTGCGCTTTTGATTTAAAAAATTAATCCTTGAAGCCGGCTGATTAACACTGTGATATCCGTATCGTAATATAAATTTGACTGAGATTTTAGACAAAGTCATTCTGGGACTAAAAAATCATGCTGGTACCTTCTCTCTTTCTGGCAGTCTTCAAGAGCAAAATTAATTCATCATTTGTTGTGATAGTTTCCACCGCTTTCGTTGGGCACTGATAGTGTGGTGATCTTATAGCAATTAAATACTGCTTCTTTTTTAGACCTTTAGATCTTTTATTGGATAGTTCTCATGGGATACACCAGGTATTTCTTAGGCATATACATGTTCAGGTCATATTTTCACATTTATATTCGGTTCAATATATGTGTTGTTGTCTTTGTTTCGTACTAGAATCAAACATGTGACTAGTGACAAACACCTTGACTGACTAGGCTTATAGTAATATATCTGTTTCTAGAATAGTGAAATTTTGACCAATGCCATATGATATTCAAATGTCAAATGTAAGAGAACTACTGAAAAAGTGCTGACGGAGTTCCGTAATGCCACCCGAAATCACAGTCCAGGTATTCTGAATCTAGATGGAATCACCATGTAGTTTGCCACTTAGTTCCAAACTTAGTTAGTTGCCGTAAGTTCCAAACTTTGAAAAAATTATCAGCCAAGGAGTATAAAAATTGTAATTATGTATTTTAGATATACCAAATATTTTAACTTCAGATTTTTGCATCTGTAAATGCGTGAAAAAGAATTTGACAGATTTTCTACAAACTAGTGTTAGAACAAAAGATTTTACAGATTTTCCATTTCATGTGAACATATGGCAATAAATATATTGAAACTGTATGGATTAAATACAATACCAATTCTTATTCCAGAATTAAAAAAATATAGTATGTGCTTATAATTAAAAAAAATAAGGTCTTTTAAGTTTTTAAATTGATATATAACTAATTGTAGTAAGACAGTACTTTTATAGTGGAAGAAAGTTTTACCATTTTTTCTTGTTTTGGTAGCCCCAGTGGTGAATCGGGAAAAAATGTGGGGAAAAGTGCTTCAGGGTATCCGTTGGCAAAAATTGACGATTTTTTGGCCCCATTCGTGTTTATGTTGAATGCCCTCCCAAGTAAAATGGCATCCAAATCATAATTAAAACAAAAAACATATAATCTCAATAAACTGCATTTTAAATCAAACAAGGAAATAACATAAAAATGGAAATGCATGGTATCTAATCTACGCAGTACAAAAAGGAAATATCGATTAACCTTATTTAAAAATTTCTGTTCCTTTGATATGTGTGACACACAGAATTCTTTAACAGCATCCAAAATATATATATATCTGAGCTAGAATCTGTATAGTGCCATTGCCACAAAAATAAGAATCAAATTTAATTCAGTCTTAATCATTTTACTATTAGCTTCATACATCCACATCCATATAAAAATCAAAATCTCAATAATACTGAAATGACTGTCCTCAAATTATGATCCGTTTCTAATGGAATGCTTTATGTAGTGAGCATTTGAACCTTTCTTATAACAAACCCATTCAAAGACATCTGAATGATCTTTATGTTCGACCACATGCATTTCCTTCATACAAGCATGATACTTATAATGATTACTGAGTAAACCTTTATTTACACACCAATCAGTTAATGCTTCTTTTTCCATTAATTCCAAATCGTACAGAAACTTTATATTAACCTTATCACAGGCAATCATTTTACGATGTACAGCATAAAATAAGCAACATACTTCCTACGCAACATCCAATGCAGAAATAAGCTCAGAGAAATTAAAATCACCGCAATGCTGCATTACAATCACATCATAATAAGGTTACCATAAACAAAACAACAACTTGGCAATAATCCAAGGGGTACCGTAAAATATAGACTAATCAAAATGTGTTGGTGGTCCATAATAAATCATGAAATTTCTTGCCTGGTATTTATACTTATAATTTCATGAAAAAATTTGTAACTGCAAAAACTTTGTCCTAATATCATTTCCATCTTAAAAGAAACATTTCTGCTTGGCTGTGCAGCAGTAACAAAAATATCTAGCATGCATTAAATAAGCTAACTGAATATATTACATAAATGAAAATGAATTTCGATACAGTAATTTATTTACACTCTATTGAATAAATTATGCTTTTGTTTTGTTTTACTGTATCTGAATATGATTTTTGATTTCGATTTTAAATTATGTATATATGTGTAGATAAAAAAAATATTTAAAATCAAAATTCTTTTATATTTTTGTTAATGGTGGCTCAAGGAGATGCAGAAGGTTGAATACTTTTGCTGATGATAGGACATAGAATTTTACTTTCTTAAAGAATAATTTCTTATGATATATTTTCTTTTCTTCATGTCACTAATGGAGTAACAAGCATGATACTATTCTATAGACACTGATCACATTTTAAATAATAGAAGATATAACTAAGCGAGGAGATATGAATAGCTGGAGCAAACAGAAAGTGAATGTACACATTAGCAGGGCCTATAATTAAGACAGGAATCCTTTTAAGTTTTGAATGGTGAGTAGCCAAGAGCTCTGCAGTATTGTGGATCACTTCAGACAAAAGTTTTTTTTTTTACTGTTCATTGGTATTGAAAGACCATGGAAAGTTATGTCGGAAAATGACATTTTCTTCTTTTCCAGAAATCTAGCAGAATGGAGAAGTAGTAATTTAAGAACCAATTTTTTTTTTTTTTTGAATTTTGAAAAATATTACTATGTAATATATTTTTCATATAAATTTCGGTACAAGGTGAGTTAAATTATATACAGTCTAACAGATAAAAATTTTTAGAAATGATGAAAATCTTAAATTTATTGATGTAATTGATATTTGTGGAAAGATTTCATCTTAGAAAATTCTCTGAAATTTGGAAAATTATCATGAAAATTCATGTTGTGATAAAATAACTTCCATAACAATATAATAATGCAACAAGCATAACTGTCCTTAGAATGGGTTTTAAATTTAATCCTTTCAATTGTATTGCTTTTTATTTGTTCTTGCATATCATAAAAAAATTCTACTTTAAAAGATTCCAAAAATATCTGGTTGTAATGAAAATTTTCCACCAAAAAACTTTCTTATAAAGTTAGAAAGGAAAACATGAAAGCAGTACCTTTAGTACAGATAATAATCACCAGCCAAATCTATTATTTTCTGCCAACATTTAGGTAGCCTTCAGGCCAGAAACTTGGTGACCATGAGTCCAAAAACAGATCAACCTCATTTTGGACATTCTGTACAGAATGGAAGTTAGCACCACCAAGAGATTAGCTGTGGATGTGAAAAAAGAAATCCGATGGAGCGATTTCAGGGCTATATAGTAGGTGTGGCAAAAGATCCCATTCAAGTCTGTGTAAATCCAGCCAGTGAATTCAGACACTGTGGTCTTGTATTATTTTGATGAAACATTACCTTTTTGCACCAGAACTCATTTCGGCATTATTCCTTGATATGAACCTTCATTATTTCTTCAGTTATTTATCTTTAAATCCTTTTTGCATTTTGAGCTAAATAATAAAGTAATGATATTTTAAAAGTTTCTGTGTAAATTTGGTTAGTCAGTTTGATGATTTTCTAGAATAAATGTTACTCTTTAAATCAGTTAAACAGGGAGTTTAAATCAGTTAACATGCTCTTTAAATCAGTTAAACACATCCTCCCACGATCTTTGATATGCTCTACACAGCAGATTTTATGCTAAAATATTACAAAAGTTCTTGAATATTCTTGCCATTATTTAAGAATTTTAAAAATGTTACTTTATATTTGCATTTCAGCGTGCGTGCTATTTTGATAGCCATAGGCTGAATGATAAACATACAGTTTGGAGAAAAGACTAATACAGATACATTATCTTTCTTTAAAACTTTAGGGGAAGTATGAGCGGAACAATTGTCTGCAATCAGGACAATTTTTGTGTCATCATTCGAACTGAATTCAAATGTTGCCGAGGCTTGGTTATAAAGTGATTTTCAAACCAATCATTCATTAATGCTTGTTTCATCTATGCTCTTTTATTTTCATGATATGTAACGAGGAAATTCTTTACTCCTTTAAATGCTCGAAGCTCATGTATTTTTCTGATTACGAAAGGTTTGCACTTGTGTGTTCCTTCTTGCACATGCTAAAATTATTAATTACGCTTTGGAATCTTTGACACCAGTTGGAGCCTTTTTTGTAGAGGTTGCCAAGGTATTTCGTGGTGCATATTGCCAGAAAAGATCAGTTTCATCAGTGTTGTAAATTTCTTCTGGAGATAAATTTTCACTATTAATGAGTTCAATGAATTCATCTGCAAATTGCTCAGGAGCTTCAGTATAAGCTGAAGCTTTTTCACCTGATATTTTTTTTAAATTACCTTATACCATGGCGACTTTTAAATTTGGTTAACCAATTTGTTGAATATGTGCACATTTCTTCATGAAATATTTTGGCTTGAGCAATTAGCAATGTAACTGCCAATGGCGCGCCCTGGCAGCGACCCTGCCTGACCCATTCAATCATCATTTTGTCATAATCGTCACTTCTTGCATAATGAATAATTTTTTTGTTATTCATAGAGAGTGGGATGTCGGAGCATAAAAATTTCCTTTTTCTGTTTTCTTATGTCATTTACAATTGACTTTCTAATGCCATACTCCTCACATAATTTTGAGATGGATATATCTTTATCCATTTTTTCCAGCAATTCCACTTTTCGTTTAATGGACTTCAAAATATGCTTTCGCTTTATAAATCCTTTTACAGGTTCAGGATTAGAAACTCTTTTCAACATAATTGAAAGTTCAAACTTGAATTTTCATTAAATTGCTGTAATAATAACACCCTGCAAAAAAAATAATAAGCTGGATCAAATCAGAAAGTTAAGGAACAGGGCAAACTGCTCTCTTAACTAAAATTCCTTGGAATCAATAACATATAATTTTAGCCTAGCAAATAACATCCACTTTACATTATTGGATATGTAACATGAGATCGGTGACAAAAGGCAAGTTCTTCCGCTAATTTTTTTTTGCTTGTATTGCTCACTGAAGCAGTTAAGCCCTGAATTGTATTAATTTAGTTATTTATTATATGTACATAATTTTTTGCACATGCTTAAGGCTTATCTGAGTCCTGAATAAATAAATTCTTACCTATACTTAAGGCTTATCGAGGGCCGGTGCTAGATATATTACTGCCTGATGGAGTCTCTGGAGGTCCTAAATTCTGCTGCCTAGCACCTCCCTAAGTTCTAAATCTTTGCCAACCCTAAATTTTGGGACCTAGTGCTTTTCCTAAATTCTAAAAATTTTCTCATCTTGTAATTTTGCTGCTCGGTGCTTCTCTAAATTCCCAAAATTTTTGTCTTTCCTAAATTCTGCTGCCCGGTGTGGCCATACGAGTTGTGGTGCCAGTTCTGGGTTTATGTGAATAACAAATAAGTTATTCTTAATTCAAATAGCACTAAATGTAATCTTTTGGTCTATGAGTATTATTAACAAGATCTGTTTTTAGCATAAGGAAAAAAAAATTTGTTAAATTTTTCTTTGTCAACATTTCTTAGCGTATTTAACTTAAATCTGTAATGATCACCAAACATAATTTCGAAATAAAAGGTTATCATACTTTTTGCTGATCAATAACTAATATTAAAAAAATTATTTAGGCATCGCTGCATGAGTCATTACTCAAGTTAATGTGTTGATAAACATGCGGTGGTGAAAGCAAAATATAATAATGATTCGCCAGGTTAGCGTCAGGGATATACACAGTCCAGTCACATTAATGTGACCATCTGTCAAAAGCCAGAATAACCACCTTTCGCAGAGCGGACTGCTGCAAGACGTGCAGGAAGAGAGTCACATAGGTCCCTGAAGGTGTTCTGTGGGATGTTGAGCCATGCCGACTCTAATGCCGTGGCCAGCTGCGCTAGATTACGCGGTTGAGGATCCATGGCGCGAACAACTCGATCGAGATGGTCCCACAGATGCTCGATTGGGTTTAAGTCAGGTGAGTTTGCTGGCCAGGGGAGGACGGTAAACTCATCCTGGTGCTCTTCGAACCACGCACGTACACTGGCAGCTGTATGGCACCTCGCATTGTCCTGCTGGAAGATGCCATCATCCTGAGGAAAAACAATGCGCATGTAGGGGTGAACATGGTCCGCAAGGACAGATGCGTACTTGTATTGATCCATTGTGCCTTCCACAATGATCAGTGAACCTAGAGAATGCCAGGAAAACATTCCCCAGACCATAATGCTCCCGCCTCCAGCTTGGACCGTTCCGGCAATGGTTGCAGGGTGGTTCCTTTCAGAGGTTTCACGCCTTATACGCCAACGTCCATCTGTCCGATGGAGCATAAAACGCGATTCATCCGAAAACGCAACCTGTCGCCACTCAGTGGACGTCCAGCTGCTGTACTGGCGTGCAAATTCTAGCCTTCGCCGTCGATGAACAGCAGTCAGCATAGGTGCACGAACCAGGCGTCTGCTTCGGAGGCCCAGACGCAGCAATGTTCGCTGAATAGTACTTTGGGAGACACTTTTGGTAGCCCCTTGGTTCATTTTGGTGGTCAGTTGCTCAACGGTAGCCCGTCTATCTGCCCGAACGCATCTCCGCAACCGTCGTTCGCCTCTGTCATCTATGGCCCGTGGTGCACCACATTTGCCACGTCGCTGATTTTGGACAGTCCCATTTTGCCATGCACGGTACACTTTTACCACGGCGGCACGCGAACAGTTCACAAACTCAGCCGTTTCGGAAATGCTTCCACCCTTGGCCCGAAAGCCAATGATCATGCCCTTTTGGAAATCGGATAAATCGCTTCGTTTCTGCATTACGCCAACGATTGAAATGTTTTCCGAAGCCCTCACACACCCTTTATATACGCTCAACTGAACTGTGCTGCCACCTGCCTTCTGTGATTGGTTATTTAACTCTGACATGGAAAGTACGTGGTGGTCACATTAATGTGACTGGACTGTGTAAAATATTAGTAGCTTAAAATCAACAATGTTTCTATGTAGAATGTTTCGGTGCGAGACGAATGCCAACTACGGAGCCAAATTACTGATCACACAAATTGTTTCTTGAATAACGAGGTATTTTATCTAGTGCCGAAGTGAAATATAGAATCGTAACTCTCCACGTGTTTTATTATGGGGGAAAAATCAAATGTGCATGCGTAAAGCATATATATATATATATATATTTTTTTTTTAAGGGTTGATGTCTTTAGGTCTGGATTTTAGATCGTTTTGGATATTGGGCGTCCGGATCTCGAACTTTGTACTGTATTGAAAATACCAGAAAGCTGAGTAAAAATATTGGATTATCTCATGAACTGATGGTTTATGTATCATACTGAATAGTGTTATATGCATAATTAGGAGTAATTGCAGGGTATTTAAAAACATTTTAAACTGTTTCTTAGTTTTTAAATTATTTCCAGCTATTTAAATAGTTAAAAGTCTGCTTGAGAAATACAAGTTTGAAACAATGAGAATTAAGCAGGACTTTTTGTTATAGATTATAAAATACCGTTGTTAAGCAAGATATGCTCTTTATTACTTGCGTAATTTTTAATGTTGTTTACACTTGTTTGTGCCATCCTATTTCACACTTGTTTGTGCCACTATTTTTGCCCATAAAAAAGCTGTGCTATCTTCTTCATAGCTGTGATTCACCTCAGTTTCAGAAATTGAAGTACCTTCTAGATTCTGTAAAGTAGTTAAAAAATTTTTAAAATCCTGTTCAAAAGAGGTATGATCATATTTACACATTTACTTGAGCATTTTTAAAGATAATTGTAAGTTTTATGAAGATTTGTGTTTTGGTCTAATAACATATATTTTTTGTTACATAAGTGTCCAATCATTACTAATTTGGTGATGTAGATCGTGAAAATGATATTAGAAATGTTCGATTGGCTGCTGTTTCAGTGCAATGGAAGAGAAGGTTCTAGCTACCAAAATGTAAAAATAAGCGCTGAAATATAGAAAAGTAGCACGCAAAGAGTGAAAAATTTTAATATTTGTAGGGGGTTGCTTTACAGCCTAGTTATCTATCTGATTTTAATTGAAATAAAAAAAAATATACACATGGGTAATGAATGCACTTTTATTAGCAGAGCTAAAAATACCTGACCTCATAATATGAAAACTACACCAAACATAAACAAAGTTTTGACTGCTGTGCAGCAAAATAAAAACATAAAAAATGTGCTGGCAGTTTTGGCATATTTTGTCTATCATATTGCTCCAAAACAAACACGATGAAAAGGAGGTTTATTCTGTAACATTAACAAAAGGGGTTTGGGGAGGAGGAAACTTTGTATTTTGTAGCACTCTGCTCCATTTTCCCAATACGTAGGGGGGGGAGGAGAAAAATCAGTCAGTCTTCATGCAGTTAAATGCTCATCTGTAAAGTCTTGTGTTACTTTCAAACACACCAGTAGCAGAGCACTAAAGTTGCAAAACAATGGGGTGTCACACTCCAGGTGAAAAGTGCTAAATTTCATGCTACATATGCATGTGAATAAACCAAACAGATTTTGCTATATATTCATTCATAGGAGTGATGTTTAAGTCTAGAATATACACTTAAAACAAGGAAAGCTTACTTCTTGCACTTTTAGTGCAAAGTTAGAGAGACCAGGAATCATTTTGGGTTCCTCATGTGTGATGCGCCACTTGTTCCTCTATCCTTCATACATAAGGATGAGGGAAAGGTCACCATATGAAGTTTATTGTGCTCATAATGCGGCAAGATTTCAAATCTGCTATTTCTGTTTAGTCATGTGTATTTACAAGGAATATAATAAAAAGAAAAAGAGCACATTGGTGCACCCGCACCTATTCTCACCTAAATGCCCAGTTGTGTGTAGTCGGGATGTGCTAGAATATTTCAGTCTGGATATATAAGACTAAGATGATACAGAGATGCCTTAAAAACAAGGTTCTGGGTCTTCCCTTCTTCTAATGAATTTGGAGAATGCTTTCATCAGCAAATTGCAGTAATGAAAGAAAGATGATTCAAAGGGGTGTTGTAGCCAATGACATTGACTAATTTCTATAGAACCATTAGAAATGATGAGGCACGCATTAGTTGCGAATGACAAGCTAAAAAGTGCAGATATATCCAATCTTTAAATTTGCATTTTTTTATCTGAACATTTAGTAATATTTCGTAATTGTTTATTGCATTTTCCTGTACAAGTGAATTGTTTTAGTAGGAAAAATATTGACTGGATGTATGTTACCATGGCTTCTAAACAAAAGCCAATCATTTCTTTATTTGAGTTATGCCAAATCCTTAAATTATAAGCAAAATATTGCTTATGAGTATTCAAAGATAACATGAATTTTGCTATATCTTCTAAATGAGCCAGTTTTAGAAAACAAAATGAATATTCATATTCAGGAGGTGAAATTTAGTAAGAAAAAGCTTATTTCATGTTTGTAACAGAAAAAAAAAATAATAATTTGTAGAAC
The DNA here is from genome assembly GCA_000611955.2 of Stegodyphus mimosarum. NCBI lineage: Eukaryota > Metazoa > Arthropoda > Arachnida > Araneae > Eresidae > Stegodyphus > Stegodyphus mimosarum. The sequence goes on along the minus strand of KK121362.1, from coordinate 179,061 downwards.
AGTGTGATAATACATTATTTTTCTTTAAGTGGTCTTTGCATACTTCTTCATTTTTATTTTAAGTTAGAATGTTCTGTAAATGTATTGTTTTCAAATTTATTCTATAAATGATCTGATTCAGTTCAAGACTGGCTTTATTTTTTTCCTGGGTAAATGGTAGGAACTGAATTGTAATTTATTCAAGATTATATTTTTCTCATCATTCAAAGATAATTAAGCTATCCATAAACATTTTGCCCTATCATTTAAAAAAAAAAAAAAAAAAAAAAAAAAAAAAAAATTATATTAGGGTATTAATTTGAGGTTTCTCCTGTTTCAGCTATTTGCTGCCATGAATAAGGATCCTAAGTTAGATATAGATATTTTCAGCTGATGAATAGTTAATAAGCCAGATTGCTATTTTTAGACAGGGAACGTATTCGTTTAAACAAAAATAAAGTAGCATAAATTTTAACAAAGGAGTTTTCCCCTTCAGAATAGTAAATTTTGATACTTATAAACTTTAGGTAAAAAAAGGTCTTTTGGATCGTCTCAAGGAGGGCATTGTTATTGGTGATGGTGGATTTGTGTTTTCCTTAGAAAAACGAGGGTACGTCAAAGCAGGACCTTGGACTCCAGAAGCAGCTGTTGAACACCCAGATGCTGGTAAATATTAAATGTGCATTAATTGACATTTTCATTGAGAAAATAATTTACCATTTATTCTTTTATAATTAAAACTATTTCTTTAATTTCATTTCAAAGAATCATTATTGCAGATTTTGAAGTAATTCATTCAAGGGTGTAAAATGATATGATTGCTGCAAGATTAAAGAAATTTTCTAGAATAAGATTTTCATCTAGCAAAAAATGTAAATGTAATTTTTAAATTTATAAGTGTACAATTATTTTTTAACATTAGAAGGAAGTGTACCAGTTGGTAAAATCCTTTTCTAATGGCATTATAACAGCAACAAACAAACAAAATCTGAAAAGGTTCAGATTTTAATGTTTCACAAATGATTCATTTTCCCCATGATGTCAGCTCTTCTTCCTCTGATAATGGATGTTTGAATTGGTTTGTTTCTAGATTGTTTGGTTTTTAGGCTATTTTCTGTTGTTCCTATTTTGTTTGTTGCATAAACTTCTCGGTCATTTTTCATGTGATAAAAATTTTCCCCTTCGGTTAACTGTCAGCCAGATTGCTTCAAAAATTACATATTTTTTATACACAAGAATAAGAGTGAAGTTTATACAAATATATGAAATTTAGTGGACGACCTGCCCCACCTGTTGACCAAACCTGAGTGGTGTATGCATCAGCAGTTAATCTTCTTATGAGACGGCATGCCACTTAGTGCAACTTACCTTGGAGATGACGTGTTGTTGCAGTAGTACAATCTCGCAAGACGGGCTATTTCAAGTCGCTAAGCCTAATTTAAAAAAAAAAAAATTCATTAAAAACATCTTTTTTTATCAATTGTTTTGATTTTTCCTGTAATGGTGTGTAACACTAATATAATCATAAATATAGAATATCAAGAGATTCTGAAAAAATTTAATTAAAATCTAAATTCAAAATAAAATACTTGACTCATCTGGATGAAATGTAAAAAAAACTTACTTAAATCTCTGTCTCAACATACATGAAAAATCGTAAAATATATGATCAAATATTATAGCATAAATGATTCAGAAATGAGACAGTGTGTGATAATCTAGGCGCTATCATTTCATTAGTTAGAAACACATTTTCAGATCAAACTCTTTAATTATTCCATACCAGCAGAATAATTAAGCCTAGGAATTCCATCATTTTAAGCACATCTAGAGGAGTATGTTGATTTTGGATGAAGATGGATTTTCACTCATCATTTGTTCATAGAAATTATTAGTTTCTTCAACTGTTATGGTCATTAGATTATCGAAAAAATGGTGAAAAAATCAATTTAATTTTCATAACTTTGAATTAAGTTTACTTCTGCAGTTTATAAATTCATAAGGCTTCAACTACTTACTTAACAGATTGAGTTTATGACAGAGTAACCACTGTTCTGCTGGATTGTGAGGCGAATGCAAAACAAACTTCCAATTCAATCTCTGAGAAAATTTCAGTATCAAAATCACTATTCTCTCTTAAATCTAAAGTTTTCAGTGTTGAAATAGTCACTCATGGGCTCAATTGAACACTCATGAGCTTTATGATTCGAATATACTCTCCTTCCGTTAAAAACTTCTTTCTCTTATACATCCCACTATTAGTTTAACTCTATTACCTGGTACAAAAAACTTACATCTGCTATCTAAATAAGATGCAAACTGAATACAAACTGGAGTTTCTAAAACCACAGCTCCAGTTCCAATCTTTCCAAAAGAAAAAAAAAAAAAAAAAACAGAAAACAAATTTGAAGCATGGAAACTGTTCAATGTTTATATCATGTGAAGCCAACTCCGGGCCAGTTGGGTTTTGTTTACTTTATATCATCTGCTTGTACATATAAACAAATCACCAGCATCAGAAAGTACTTCAGGGACACAAGGTCCACAATGTATATGTTCAAATAAGCTAACTATAGTGGACAGGGAGTGCTATCTATTGATTTAAAATTTTTTTAAAAGAACGTGTATGTTTGAGAATGCATATATGTAACACCCATCTGGAAGATCAATGCAAGTGGCAATGCACCAGTGCATCACCTGGGTGCTAGCAACATTTGGAACTGATGCATATATGACACACCCATCTGCTATGGTTTTTAGTTCAGCAACATGTCGTCATAAAGGGGTTAAAGTCAAAATACTGCACAAAATGTATTACTGAGAGTTAAACTATGAAACAATAGGATATGCTTTTAAATAGAGGGAACAAACTCCTGAAAGTATATATTATTGGATGAGTAAATTTTCCTACAATTATGTTGTCCATGGAAATCTTGGGATAAACAGTAAGAGGTTGACAATGTGGCACCTTTTTATTTCAAAAATGATTTTAGGAAAAATTGAGGTTCGAGGCTGATAATCCTTTTAGGCTAATAATTGTACAAAATAGTTTTGAAATCTCCAGAAACAGGTATAGAAAGTAGTCTTTGACTTTAAAGGCAAATGTTAGTTGATTTAGATAATTTTAAATCATGAAAGTAAAAATTAAAGTTCAACTTCGCCTTTTTTCCTAAATAATAATTAGCTATTGAATAAATATATACTTTAATATTGGAGTTTTGAGCTATAGTTTGTACAGTCTTTTTTTTTCTCTTTTAAGATTTATGAAACCAGTTATATTGTTTTAAAATACTGCATATTACTTAACCCTACATCTCCAATATATGGATCAGTTCTCGTTATACAGAACTGGTGAAATTGCCAGTGTGCCTGTTATGTGACCTAGTTAATATAATTGTTAACTACCTTTGCACTTTCCTTAATTTAACATAATTGTTAACTACCTTTTCAGTGTCCTTGATCGTAATAACAGGGTTTCTACGATCCTTAAGAGTCCTTAAAAGTCATTAGGTTTTTTGGAATCAATTTTTGGTCCTTAAAAAAGTCCTTAATTTTAATCATCTGAAATTTCTGTCTGTTTTTACGACTACTATTTTGAGTGGAAATTAGCATTTCAGAGGAATATTTTTGGCGATTTACTGCTATATGGTTATCTTTTTATTGAGTGAAGGGGTTCATGTGTTATAAATTTGTTCGTATTTGTAATATAAATAGTGGGATACTCGAGTTTCTAAGCAAGAAGTGAAACATAAGCATTTTGAATTTTTTTCTAATGAAGAGCTCTTAAACAATGTTTCGCTTTTGGTGATGTGAATTTTTTTATTTAGCAGATCTAAATTTGGCGACTTAACCAACATTTTGGCGATTTTAAGCTAAGTTTTTATAGAAAATTTTTAATTCCGAGATCTGGGAATTTTTTTTTAATACATTGTAACATTGATAAATTTCTTGGTAATATATTGAAATTATATTTAAAAAATAACATTAAAATAAAAAATTTTTATTTTTCGCTGTCATATTATAAAGTTCCTTTTTAACAACTTATTATACAATATTTTAAAATAATTAAGATATAATACTATAAAACACAATTTACAAAACATTTCTTACTAAAAGTGAAATTAGTTATGTAATTAGTTAAAAATGTCTTCTCTTTAACTTTTTCATAGTAAGCGTTTTTCCCATGTAACTGTTTCAGAATATTCAGGATTATCAGAAAGTGCATCAGTTTTCTCTATAAAATTAATTTTGCACTTTTCCTTTTTTTTTTCCCCCTCCAAAATATTTCTGTCTTTTGGCTATTACAGAATTGGTAGGGATAATTTTTCTTTAGAATTTTAGACACTGCAGCTTGGAAAATTTAGAAGGATTTGAAGGCAAGATTTATAGACCCACGATTCGAGAAGATTCCAGTAATATGTGACAAAATGAAAAATGTCTGTTAACACATAATGGATGTATTTTACAGAAAGTTTGCGATGAATTTCTTATTTTTTGGAGAACATCTGGAAGAACAATGAAAACATAATATTTGAATAATTTACATCTGATACTACAGGGTTCGTATGGTCCTTAAGAGTCCTTAAAAGTCCTTAGGTTTTTTAGAACCAATTTTTGGTCCTTTAAAGTCCTTAATTTCACCCAAAATCAGTAGAAGGTCCTTAATTTTAATCATCTAAAATTTCAGTCCATTTTTACGACTGCCATTTTAAGTGCAAATTAGCATTTTTGAGGAATATTTTTGGTGATTCACTGACAAATATGATTATTGCTTGAATTTGTTCCCATTTCTAATATAAATGGTGTGATACTCGAGTTTTTAGGCAAGAAATGAAACAAAAGCATTTCGAAATTGTTTCTTTTTTCTAATGAAAAGCTCTTAAACAACTTTTCCTTTTTGGGGATGTGAATTCTTTTATTAAACGGTCCTAAATTTGGCTACTTATCAACATTTTGGTGATTTTAAGATCAATTTCTATACAAAATTTTTAATTCGAAGATCTGTGAATTTTTCAACACTTATGTGTAGAACATTGTAACATTAATAAATTTCTTTAAAATAATGGTAATATATGGAAATTATATTTTAAGAACTAACACTGAAATAAAACATTTTTATTTTTCCCTGTTAAATTATAAAGTGATATTTCTTTGCATTTTGGCAATTTATTATTACAATATTTTGAATCCGAAAATAAACAAGCTAATAAATGCTAAAAAGCATAATTTACAAAACAGTTCTTAACAAAAGCAAAATAGCTGTATAATTATTTTAAAATGTCTTTTTTATTTTTTCATGGTAAGAGTTTTTCCCCATGTATTGTCTCAGAATATTCAGAGCTTTCAGAATGTGTATCCGTTTTCTCTATAAAATTCATTTAATTTTGTGTGTGTGTGTGAATTTTTTTTTCAAATACTTCTGACTTCTTGCTGTTGCAGAATTAGGAGTGGTAGTCTTTCTTTCGGATTTTAGATATTGCACCTTAGAAAGTTTAGAAGGATTTGAATGCAAGATTTATAGATCTAAGATTCTAGAAAATTCCAGAAAAATGTGACAAAATGAAAAAATTTTTCATAGATCAACTTCTAATGGATGTATTATACAGAATGTCTGTGATGAATTGCTTACTCTTTGGGGAATTTTTGGGAGAACAATGAAAACCTAATATTTGAATGTTTTACTTCTGATCCTATATATCTTTTTCTTAACATGATTATCCCCCTTTTTTGTTCTTTTCCCTAGGCAGAAGCATGGAAAATGTCAATAATGCTTCTAATGTTGGCACATGGACACGTATCTACAGAAAGGAATTTTCTTTTGAAAAAGAATTAAAAACTAACGATTTAAAAGATTATCATTTGTATCTTATATATTTCAATGCATGACACACAAGGCTGGCGTTAGCCATTTTTGTACTTGATGCAGTCTCTGTAGGTCCTAAATTCTGCTCCCATTGCCTGTCCTAAATTCTAAAAGTTTTGCTATTTCTATATTTTATTGCTCTGTGCATCACTAAAATTCTAAAAATTCTGTCACACTGGCTTTGACCATATATAATTTTATATTTACTCTCAGTGTTCATATTATTTAAGAAATAAAATTAGCAGCTTCTTCTATATATTTTAAATATATGTAGTTTTCAGAATAACAGAAATCTTTAAATAAATCCAAAAAGTCTGAAATGCAGAGGAAACTTATTGAGAAAAGTAACTGAATGCATAAAGAGAAAGAAAATTCTTTAAATATATGCACAGTTAGTATTATGTAAATTAGCCAGTTGTTTATAATTTCAGCCTGTACTATAACTTCTCCCTTCTTTTCCTCATCAGAATGCAAATCATTCAGATAGTATTTAAACTGAGGTTTTTTTACTGTAAGACAGAGAGTGTTTCTGGCTTCTGCTTGCTCGCTGCGTTAGTTCCTGCCAGCTGGTGATAATTTGTAATTATTTAGCTTTGCGTTATCGCTACTGATATTTGAATCTGTTAGGATTATGAGTTACTGAGCCAGCTTAGATTAATATTAAATTGTGCTGTCTTTGATTACTAGTTCACAATTTTAATTTGAATTCGACTCTTCCTGTTTAGTTACATCGCCATGAGCTGTAGTTCATTCTGCTAGCATAAGAACATGCACGTGTATTATAAGTTCTGTTTAAATAAAGAGGTTTATTCTAACTTTTATCTGACTTTATAGTTACTTTCAAACATGATGATAGTTTGCTTCATGCCTATGAAGAGTTCTGGACTATTTAACTTTTACTAGATCATATAAAACCTCATAAGTATAATGTCAAGACATTGACAAGTTAGGAGATGAAGCAGAAACTAATGCGAACATTGGTTTGCTTATTGAAACAAATTTCTCATCATTAGAAAAGATGCTTAAAGAGAAGCAAATTGATATAAATTAGCCATAATGTCTGGGAAGGCTTCAAATTAAAAAGACGCATAAATATTTTGTTGAGTATTGTTGCTGCAAAACATAAACGTGTTGTAGCTTTTAATGTATTGTTATCCTGATGTCATTTAAGAATCAACGTCATAAATTACATGTATTTTAAACTGTGAAATGTTATTAAACTGATTTTCATCAAATATTTTTAAAAAAATAAATAAAATTTAATAGTGGCCAGGTAAATCTATAATATCTACTACCTACCTAACTACCTAATTCAATTATTGTTAACTAATTGCTCACCTTTAAAAGTTATCTCTACATCGAGCCTTTCATTTATCCTTACCATGGTCACATGATAAAATGTAAAAATTACTATAAAACATATTCCTTACAGCTAGTAAGACCTAAAATAATATAAAACAACTTATCACCTCTGGTGCTTAGTGGCTTATTGGAACTTCAAAAACTCTGCATGAAGCTATGACACTAAATACGTGAGACAGACAGAGCATAACTTTCAAAAACCCTGCCAACATCAGACATTCAAGTCTGTTCTGATCGGCAAGTCTTTCTCTAGACGAGCAACAGCAGTGACAACAGCCAGTCTTCTGTTATGGATTTTACTTCTTATTTTAACCTGTGCCATTTGATATAAAATCGACCTGCTATTTACAAAATCTCTAAACTGAGCAAGTACTTAACGAAATGAGCCATAAAAGAAAAAAATCAGCATAAAGCTAACCACTAGTAAAACGTCAATAAAATGTCAATAATCTTCTTGAAAATATGTCCAACTATTATAAGTGTAAAATGCGTAATACTTATTTGACAAATTTTACAAAAATGATTTTATTCTCGAATTTATTTTATAAGTATACTTACTAATAGTGCATCCTACCTACAGATTTATTTCTTATCAGGTTGGTATAAGGAAAGTGAAGTTCAGGCATAGACTTTAATTGAATTTATGCAGTTGCGATTTGCTGATAGGTCCTTAATTTTTTTCTTTAATGGTCCTTAAAAGTCCTTAATAGTACTTAATTTTCATGTGCAGAAATGTGTACCAACCCTATACTAGATTTTTTTTCTTAACATGTTTATCTTCCCTTTATTTTCTCTGCTTTTCAGCAGGCACAAGCTTGGAAAATATCAAACATGCTTCTAATCTTATGACATGGACAGGCATTATAGAAATTTATTTTTTTGTTAATAAGGAAATTGAAAACTGGCAATTTAAAAGATTCATATAATATGCCTTAATGCATCTTACAGAACTGGCACTAGGCATTTTCCCACCTGATGCAATTTCTGTGAATGCTAAATTCTGCTGCCTAGTTCCTTTCTAAATTCTGCTTCCAGTGCCTGCTCTAAATTCTAAAAGTTATAGCATTTCTAGTGTTTGTTGCTCAGTTTGTCACTAAATTCTAAAACTTCTGCCACATCTGCTCTAAAAGTAGCCCTTAGCATATATATTTCATATTTATTCTGAATTTTGATATTGCTAAAGTAATAAAATTAGCAGCTTTTTCTATACATTCTAAATACATTTAGTTTATTTAGAGTAACAGAAATCCTTAATTAAACCCAAAAATTCTAAAATGAAAAGGAAATATGTTCAAGAAAGATACTGAATACGTAAAAAAAATTAATCTTCAAAGATATGTACAGTTATTATTATCTAAATTACCCAGTTATTTATGATTTCAGCCTTTACTATAGTTTTCCATTTCTATTTCCTCAGATGATTGAGTTACTGAACCAGTTTAAATTAAAATTAAATTGTATAGTCTTTGACCACTAGTCCACATTTTTAGTTTGAATTTGACTGTTATTGTTTAATTATATCACCACGAGCTGTAATTGATTTTATTAGCATCAGAACATGCCTTTATGTTCAGAGGTCTTTTTAAATAAGAGGCTTATTAAAAGCTTTGTCTGACTATGTAGTTACTTTCAGACTTAGCGATAATTTGTTTCATGTCTGTCGAGAGGTTTTGGACTATTTAACTTTTACCAGATCAAGTAAACCCTCATACGTATATTTTAGAGAAGTTGACAAGTTAAGAGGTAAAGTATGCAGAAACTAGTGAGAACTCCGGTTTGCGTATTGAGACAATTTTCTAATTGTTAGAAAAGATGCTTAAAGAGAAGGAAATCGATTTAAATTATCCAAAATGTCTGGGAAGGAAAAAAGATTAAAAAATATTAAATTAAAAAGATGCGTAAATATTTTGTTTTGTCATTACAAAGCATAAATGATTTGTAGCTTTTAATGTGTAATTATCCTAATATCGTTTAAAAATCAATGATGAATCAATTTATGAATCAATGTCATAAATTATATGTATTTTAAACTGTGAAATTTTATTAGATTGTGATTTTAGTAGGGGCTTTTTTAGCAAATATTGCTAAAAAAAAATAAAATTTCATATTGGCCATGTAAATCCATAATGACTAAGGTTATCTAACTATCTAATTTAATTATTTATAACTAACTGCTTACCCTTAAAAATTATGTCTGCATATTAAAGCGAGTTATTGCTTTTCATTAATCCTTACCGTGGTCACAAGATAAAACACGAAAATGTAAAAATTATGTAAAACTTATTCTTTGCATCTAGTGAGACATAAAACAATACAAAACACTTATCACCTATGGTGCTTTAGTGGCTTATTGGACCTACACGAAGCTACGACACTAAGTGCAAGAGACAGAGTCCAACTGACTTTCAAATCTTGCCAACCGTGCCTACATCAGGCCCTTTTAGGTTTGTTCTAATCAGCAGGTCTCTCTCTGGGCAAACAGCAGCAGTGACAGGACAATCTTTTGTTATGAATCATGCTGATTATGATCTTACTTCTCGTTTTAATCTATGCCACTTGACATAAAATCTACTTGATATTTACTAAACTTCTTCTAGACTGAGCAAGCATGTGACAAAAATGAAACATAACAAAAAAAAAAAAAACTTTCACTTTTGACTTCTCTTTGCTGAATTTGATAAACCAAGTGATATCATAATAGTGTTTTTTCAATATAAACATGGTAAAAAAATATCAATTTTAAATTTACTGAGCCGTGAGGAAGATGCTGTGTCTTTTTCACAGGAAAAAGATATTGCCTCGCAACTGAATATCATAAATGGCCACAAAATTAAACTGCATGTAAATTCAAGTATGTGGATATGCGACATATAAGAACATTCGATCCGACAATTAATTTAATGGTTTCAGTATTATTCCTAACAGCGCTGCATTTCATCTACTGTTACGCAGAAGAACTAATGTCACATAAGTGCTATGATAAACAGCTCAACATCTGTCAAAATACCAAGTTGACTGGAACAATTTTATGATAGAGGTTTGTTCGCTAGATTTACTTCAACAACTTAAAGGTCATTTAGGTGGCCTGGAAAAAATAATCAAAACTGACCAGTGTTTTTTCATGCGGCAAAAAGACGGTGTTGGCAGTGTACTTCCATAAGAGTAGATATTCAGTGGCTTATGCTATGAAAGTGGCAAATGCTTTCTTGTTCAGATTCTGCACTAGGAAGCAAGCACACTTATATCAACGATTGTAGACCATGTAGTGAAAGGATTGACAATATATTAAAATTGTTGGTGAGGCTATAAAACACATGAGCTTGAAAAAGTTGGTTAGAGCCATTTAATTGTGAATCACACATTTAATTTTGTTGATCCAACGGTGGGTATTCACTTCTAAAATGTGAAAAAATTGTGGGGTCTGTTAAATGGCAAAACAAAAAGTAAAGGGGTTTGGCTCAACATCATTTAGAGTCATGTCTTTTTGCATTCATATGATGGAAAGATAAGCATTTTGATGCTATATTACAAACTATACAGCAACAAACTATACGTGAGTACTTTAAACTTGGAGATAATTTTGCCACCGTTTTTATAACGGGTCCCATGAAAATCAAGTAATACCTTATTATTATAATATAACTGAGCTATTATTTCTTTGTATATTTTGTTGCCCTTAGAGTGGTATTTAATTTATATTTCACTTTTATAACCTGCCAGAGAGTAGAGGCTGAATAAAAGTTTTAGTTCTAAAGTTAAATTATTTTTTCCATCAGTACCGCATTTAGAATAAAAGACAATAACTCTGCAGAAACCCTGAGATTTAAATGATTAGTTTTAACTTGCTATCTGTAAACATTTCTTAGGCTTGTTCTTAATCACTGCTAAACGTATTTCAGTTGGATGCTATTATTAAATCAGTTTATGATGAAGTGGAGCTGATGTTCAAGATGGTTACATTAAAGGTGATCTGACTCCATTACTGAATGAAAAGGCATTTCATATAAAAATATACTTTATTATGCGCACAGGAATGAGACTCGTACCGAGAACACTGTGTAACAACCCTTTCACTCCAAAGGCACCCGCTAAAAGAGGCCTTGAGGCGAGAGACAAAATGTGACATAACCAGAGCATGTGATCTGTGCCTCTGGCTGACTGCAGTGCCTGTTGTTTGCACGGTGAAGTGCTACAATAATATTAATTCATTTGATATTATGGTGAACAGTAGCAAATACAGAGCATATCAATTGTTTTGATAGATATGACCTTGTAGGTAACTTGTCGCAAAAAATTTCAAAAAATTTTGATTTTTTTAACCATTTAAAAATTTTTTTATGTTGTTTTCTTTTCTGGATCTGCTTGTGAATCAGTGTAATGTATTTTGAATGTACTCATTTTGTTTCATTAACAGATGATTAACTGTATGAGTAATTTCATTATTTTTTAAATTTTCAAAGTTATTAATGTTCTATAAATAAAGAACTTTTTCTCCACTTGCTGAGTTACATTTATAGTGTTGCAAATACATCTCAGAAAACTCATTTAATTTTTGTAATAGCTATTTCACACTGCATCATTCGTTTCATTGAAGTATTATGTAAAAATCAATTAAATCTAATACTTTGTTTTGATACTTTTTATTATTTTGAAGTTGGAAAGGGGGGAAAATCTATGAAAATCTTAAATTCTAATTTTCTTCCTCTAGTTAAAAGTTTGCATAGAGAGTTCTTGCATGCTGGATCTGATGTTATGCAAGCATTTACTTTTTATGCAAGTGACGACAAACTTATCAACAGAGGTAATCAAGCTGGAAAATTATTTACTGTAAGTAAAAAATATATATCTTAATTACTGAAATATGTTGATCATTGTTAAAAATTCCAATCTGATTCTGTTTCCTAAATTACTAACAAATGGCTACATTATTTGATAATCTGAAAAATTTCCTTGTTTAAGATATACCTTGTATCTTATAAAAAGCAAAGAAATCTCTTCAGAACTAGTTTGAAGGTTTAAAAATAAATTATTTTGCAGGGTAGTGATATAAACGAAGCTGCTTGCAAAATTGCCAGAGAAGTAGCTGATGAAGGTGATGCTTTAGTTGCTGGTGGAATTTCACAGACTTATTCATATCTAAGTGGTAATGGAAAGGAAAGTGTTCAAGCAGAATTCAGGAAGCAAGTGCAAGTCTTTACTAAGAATGAAGTAGATTTTTTAATTTGTGAGGTAAATGATTCATGCATTGATGCTAAATTTTGTATATGAACTGGTTAGCTAAGTCTCTTTATGCACCTGTCAATGCACAATTATTAACTTTTTCAATTTGAAACTATTGCTTGGAACAGCCTTAGAGATTTTAATTTTTTTTAGTTAGGAATTTTACAAGTAATGTCTTCAGCTACAATTAGATACAAAAAACTGGATAGGATTTATTTAATTTAGACAAAGCACTCAGAGGCTATTTACTGAACAAATAGAATGATAGAAAGCATCCTAAGTATGAACCCAAACCTGCTCTTTTCCTAATGTTGAGATAGATACCTGTGAGCTCAGCATGTTTTAGGAGCCCTCATAGTACTAAGACATTACTGTCACAGAAACATCCATGATGGAAATCTGAATCTAATAATATATAAATTATTTAGCCTGCTTTTACCATAGTATTGTTCAAGGAGGCCAAAATGAACTGAATTTTCTATATAAAATTTTAACTGTGGGAAAATAAGTTTATTTTTCAAAATGATGTTTCAAATGTTTTTCAAACAAACATTTCAAATGTTTCAAAGTCAATTAAATTATTGAATCGTGTTAAAAGGCATCTTTTATTTCTATATTGGTAAAATTCTGGTATGTGAACTCTTTAGTTCCTCTCACATTCAATGTCTCATCCTGTTCTGAGCCTTCTTGTTGTTTTTCTTTTTTACACAGTGTTGTTATCTGGAATTATTTAAACCTTATTATTAAAACCTTTGACTAAGTTCACAATCATGATATTTATCACTCAGAAAAATATTATATTTTTGAGTGATTGTATTTATTAATAGAAACCATTTCACACATTGCATACTTCACTGAAAACCTTTTGAAATCCCACCATTCAGTCTTGGATGCATTAGATTTCTTTTCAGAAATTTTATTGAACTGTACTTAGTTTATTTTATTATAACAATATTCTAGTCTTTAAGAATTAGATCATTTCTCAGCAAACGAATTTCAAGAGTGCATTAAAAGACTAGCATATATATATATATATAATTATATATGATAAACTAAAATGGGATTTTCCATCAATCGTGAATGCTGATGGAGGTTTTGCCAAAACTGTAGCAACAATTTCAGTGGAAAGTTTAAAGGAATAGATAAAACTTAATAACTATGAGTTGAAGCTTTGTGGTTATCTGATAAAGAAATTCATTAAAACTATCAAAAATCCCTAATGGGATATAACATAACAACAAACTGTTACCTTCTTTATGTAATTGATACCACATAAATTCACTTAAATATCTAGTTGTAACCAAAAGTTTTCCACCAGAAAAGTTCTTAATAAATTTAGGGGGGAAAAAACAGGAAAGCAGTACCTTTAGTGTGGGTAGTAATCCACCAAATGTATGATTTTCTGCCAACATTTTTGGTAGTTTTTCAAAGCCTTCAGCCCGGAAACTTGGTGGCCACAAGTCCAAAAACAAATCAACTTCATTCCGCCGTCCTGTGCAGAACGGAAGATAGCACCAGCAAGAAGTAGCTGCAGGTGTGAAAAAAGTAAAAAGGTAGAAGTCTGAAGGAGCAATATCGAAGCTATATGGTGGGTGTGCCAAAAGATCCCATTCGAGTTCGTACAGAGTCCAGCTCACGAATGCAGACACATGTGGTCTTGCATTATCTTGATAGAACATTATACTTTTGCCCTGGAAGTCAGTTCAATGTTTTCCCTTGAAAGCAGCATCAACACAGACTAGCATCTTGTTGTACACCTTACTGTCAAAAGTTATACCTTTTCCAGATACTCTTTGTGGATAAAACCGCGGTAATCCCACCAGATACAAAGCATGATCTTTTTGTTAGTCAAATTGCTCTTTGCAATGCTGCTGACAGGCTCAATGGGTGCAGACCAACCCTCTTTTTGGCCTGTGTTGTTGAAGTAAATCCACTTTTCATCACAAGTGATGATCCGGTCCAAAATTTTGTCCTTAAGTTGATATTTGAGCAGATTAGTGCAGGCTAGAATATGTCTATCTTTATCTGTTTGAGTCAGCTCATACGGCACCCAAGGATTGAACTTGTACATCAAGTTTGTGCATTGCATGGTGCGACTAATGGACATGGCACTAAATCTTAACTCTGTAGCAAGCTCTTGAATGGTTGCATTCTGATCTTCTTCCACAAGTTCTCGCAGGCAGTCCTCATCAACATCAGCAGGCGGGAAGCGCATTCTGCTTTTTTAATGTCATAGTCCTTGTTTTCGAACTTTTGATATCAAACCTTCACACAGTTGTATGATACAACATTAGTACCTAAAGCTGTACACATGATTTGGTGACATTCTGTCCCTGACTTTTTCAACATAACTGGAAGTAAATGATGTTTCTAATCTAGTAGCGTGATAGTTCCATTTCAGACACCTTGTACTTAATGATATTTTTGTACAAATTTCACAACACAGTGTTTGAAAGCAAGTCTCTTTCTTCTTCTTAAATGTCAAGAATCATTTGACAAAATATGATTAAAAATGGTAACGTGAACTGTTTGCTCAGACGATATTTGCGCTGGCAGGAAACTTTCGTTGAAAACCTGTAGCAAATCAGAGGGGCATCATGTTGTTCCACTATGTGCTTCAGCATGCTATTTTGACGAACTCTACAGTCTTGTCTTGTTTTGAGTACCCTTATCAATATAACAGGTTCCCCAACTTCGATAATTCTCCACTGCTTACTTTTTTTGTTGAAGGCAGGTCCCAAATTTTAACCTTATTTGTAAAATATAGGAAAAAAACAGAGAAACGGCATTTATCTTATAATCTATTTACAAAACCTTATGTGGCTTACTGATAATCAGTATTACATAAAACCAGAGCGAAATTCTTTTGAGTGAATAGTGATGTCATGCTTAACCATTTCTAGTCATAAATTGCATTGTTTGGTGACCTTTTGAAAACAATCAGTGGCAAAATACTTGAGTACCTTTGAAATAGTAGCTGAAGTAGTGTATTTTCATAGGCCTTTCAAAATGGCACTTGTTAAATTGTGAGAACTTTGCAAGAGTTATATATTTTTAGAATCTTTTCTGAGTAATTATTCACATATCATCAAAATTACAAACATATCAGACATACATACACATGTATATTATCTTTCCTTTTATAATTCAGTTTTTTATTTGTATAATTCAGTGTTTTAACAAGTAAAGTTATTAAATTTGATTTTACATAGTATTTTGAGCATATCGAAGAAATGGAATGGGCTATTGAAGTATGTAAAGAGACTGATTTACCAGTTGCGGCAACAATGTGCATTGGTACTGAGGGTGATCTACATAATAAATCTGTCGGAGAATGTGCAGTACGAATGGCTATAGCTGGTAAGTCAACAGTATATATGTTGTTTCTATCTTTGTCTTCATTTATTAAATATTGGAGGTTTTTTATTGATCCATATTACTGATAATAAACAATTAGCCCTTATTTGGCCAAGTGTTTGATCATAAGTTGTAGAGTTTTTCAAAGCCTTGAAAAAGAGATTTTCTTTGTTACAATTTCAAAATAAACCTGCTCTTTTATTTATAGTAGAGAAAGGGCAGTGGGAGGCCCTCGGACTGCTTCCAGAGTGTACTTCATTAAAATTGGGGGGGGGGAGTTGAACAGTTAGTGTGGTGGAACTATAATTGTACAACCTATGGCAAAATTTAGGTGTTGTGCCCATTTATGCATGTACCTTTTGTACTTGCTTCCAAAACAAACTGCTACTTGGTCCTTCTGTGATTTTCTCTGATATGCTGCTGTGGTGGATTGGATCATGGCCAACAGTAGAAAGGACCACGGAAGTTCTGTCAGGATGTCACAACTTCTGTCTGAACTCTACCCTGCCATCTGAATGATGAAACTTCATCAACACATAACATAATAAAATGCTTTCTTATGTCATATTTTAACAGCTGTATATATTTAATATGCACTCATTTTGTTTCTGTGATCATATTATTTATGCCTCATTTAGGAAATTTTTAAAAATCCCAATTTGAATTGCAAAGAAAAAAAAAAGGTAGAATAGTATTAATGCATGTTTATTGACATTTGTAAATGTTTCTTTTATATAGTGTGATTAAACATTAAGTATTTAAAAATTAATTAAAAATTATTTGTAACAAGATGTTTTCTAATTAGTTTTGCAAAACAGGTACAGAAAGATACCTTTTGTAAAGCAAGAAAATCATGCAAATTAACAAAACACAATCAAAATTTTTATTTTGACCAAAAAATCAATTATCTTGGAGGAAACTTTCTTGTGTTTCTAACTATTAAAAAATAAGAAAATATAAGAACTGAGAAACAAGTTTTAACTGAATCATATAAAAAAAGTGTAATAAATTACAAAAGGGGAAAAAATTATCTTGCAATTTCAGTACCTAAATTTTATCATTAAATGTGTTTTATTGTATTAGTAAGTTATCTTCTTGATGACAAATAAGTGAGCAATCAATATTCTTGTTTCATTTTTAAATAAACTGACTTAAAAATCAAACATTTGAATGTTATACACATACTTTGAAAAGATTCACATGCATTTGACAGGTAACTATATTTTTAATGCTGCCAACAGCATAAAATGTCAAAATTGTATATCATAACTAGTTATATGATTACACTCATATAAACCAAATATTCAATCTGATAGAACTTCATTAATTAAAAAAAAATTGCAGCATTGTTTTAAATGCTATAAAGGCTTTAATATCCAGATTTTATCACAAACATAATACAGTACAATTTACAATTTCTGCGTGCCACCTTACTAGATTTAAACAATATCCGAAAAAATCCCAAATCTGGAACTGCTGAAGTTCCAGATTTGGGATTTTTTCGGATATTGGAACATTAGTTTAAATCTAGTAAGGTGGCACGCAGAAATTGTAAAATTAAAAATATGAAATCGTGATTTATGAAATAATGAGCATTT
>KK121362.1:98197-156129 GCA_000611955.2 Stegodyphus mimosarum | reverse complement strand
AGTTGGAGTACATGAAGTTTTTATAAACTTTTTACTCTTGTGGTCAATTTAATTGGCAGTTTAACAACTGCTTTAATTATTTTATTAGTATTTCCTATTAAAAGCAGTTTATGCAAAATCTACTTTTTCCACATAAATGTTATCAGTGTATGCATCAAATAGTATTAAAATTATGCCTTATAAATTAATCATGGATTATTGTACAATTATTAGCAATTGAATTCATTATTTAAACACCGTATGTAATAATTATTTAATTAAAAATCTTAGTGTTTTGGCTTTTGCATTTTTTTGATAATAAGAATAATTATGTACACATTCTCTGGTATGTATTAATTGGTTAGTAATTTTATTTTGACGTAATGTTCCATGACTATTTTCCCAAGTTTTAGGAGATTCATTTCATGAATATCAGATAAATTTGTAAACATGATTTTTTTGTTATTATTTTAAAATTTTTATAGCAGTTATAAAGTTGTTTTTTATATTTAGATAACTTCAATAATTATTTTCACTTTAATTTTACATGGAAAACTGTAATGAAAATTAATCTGTCAAATTCAAATCAGATCTTTTAACCTTACCTTCAAGATTTTAATTTAAATTGAGATTTAGCAAAGCTCGATAGATTTCTGGAATATGGAAAAGATTTTCCATAAGCAACGTTAAATCACCATATGTTACCTGCCAGTACCCACAAATAGTGTTAGGCTGTGAAGTGTTTGCTAAATTAAAGTGTTATAGGACAGAATTACAGAAAAATATCGTGTTTTATTTTTTATTGTAATAAAACTTCAAAGTGGCACAAATGTAAAATTTTACGACATCTAATTTGAAATTTGGTAGGTCTGGAAAGATTTACTCTATCTTTTAATATTATCTTCTTTGCAGTATGTGATTTTGAGTAGCCCACATTCAGTTGTGCGTTGTAATAAACTTTCTGCCTTTAAAAAAAAAAAAAAAAAAAATTTAAAAAAAAAAAGAGCAGTTACTGATCATATTTGATAATATTTACATACATGAATTTTTATCAAAATACATCATACCTTAAAACATTTATTACTATTACGAAATTCCCAGCCACCGTAAGATGGTTTCCCTGCGAGGCAAGTTTAGGGTTGCCGTATTTGGCACGAAATCGACCATTTGGCGACAAAATTGGCAATGTGCCATAGACGGATGGAGAACATTCTAGAATGAATTCGTACCGGTTTGGCCAAGAATGTTCTCGAAGGCAGTCCAAAAGCTATATAAACCCTGCCTGTACACGGAATAGCAGTTAGTCAGTATCTCGCAGTCTGTCGAGTTAATCGCAAGTTAGTGCCTGGTCAAGTTTTAACTTGAATGTGTTGAGCTTCAAGAAGAACCGAACCAAGTCGGGAGCTGTACTCTAGTGCTTATCATCTAGTACATCGTGAATTGTAGCGTGGAGAGTTTCGAGAGTACATAGAGTTCCGAGAATGACTGAACCATGTTGGGAGCTGTACTCTGGTGCTTTGCCATGAAGCTGTCTTCACGGTTATAACCTGATAGCCTGTAGGCTGCGTTGCTGATTGTTTCAGCTGTTTGTTCTAGTTTATTGATGACTGTAAACATGATTTGGGAGCTGTGCTGAGTAATACTGGCTAATAAATTGTATTTTCAATCAAGTGTTGTCGTCAATCACTTTAAATCCACGAACCCATGAAGAATGCAACATTATTATTATTTCCAAAATTTAAAAAAGTTTTATGAAAAATTAGGAATTCTGAAATGTAAGGAACAAAATTCTCTAAAATTAGATTCAAGATTTTAATCTCAAAATTTCTTATGACAGGAGGGTAATTTCTAATTTTGGTCTGGAAATAAATAGAAGCATTCAGAAAAACTGAGGAATTACAATTTTCTGTTCTTAATATTTCTAAGATTGTCAACAATTTAGAAACCTAGACCCTTGATATAAAATTTCTGTGAAAATGTTTTGGAACTTTATTTGTGTAAAAGTATGTTTAAATGATTTTCCATGTATTTATGCTTTTATCTATTTAAGATTAAATGACTGACTTTTTCTATAGCATTGGAGCCAAGGGTTTGTACAAGATGGGAGATGCAACGTTATGCAAGGGAAGCATATAATCTGGGTGTTCGATACATTGGTGGCTGTTGTGGATTTGAATCGTATCATATCAGAGCTGTTTCGGAGGAGCTTGCTAAGGAAAGAGGAAAACAACCAGAATCATCCAAGAAGCATGATCCATGGGGTGAAGGCTTAAAGATGCATACAAAACCCTGGGTTCGAGCAAGGTATTGGGAATATAAATGTATTATACAGTGTATTTTCAATTATCTGGGCTAAAGCTGAGGAATTAAGTCATGGATAAATGAAAAACGCAGATAAACCAAAATATCAATTTTCATGCATAGTGTATGTGTTTATTTCTTAAAAAAATCCGTAAATTTACTTTGTTTTTAAGAACATTAAATATTTGTCAAATTTCGTTGTATATTTTTTGAAGTGCCAATTTATCATTGTATTCGAATCCCCTCTGATTGATGAAGTCCTATAGAATTTCAACAGAAATCATTGCTGTTTCGGGACTAAAATTATTGTGAGTATCTTTGCTTGTATTTTTAGTATTGCTGTCTGCCCCTTTTGTTCTTGTAACATTTGAAACAATGCATCATTTAAATATTGAAGTGCGGCTAAGTCAAAGTGCCTTCGAACCATTCCTTGATATTTTTGAAAAATTGTAGATTTTCAATTTCTCTGTCTCCAAGATCAAACCAATGTTATTGATTTTACTTTCAACCAAGCTTTTAATACTCCATATATGGTAGTGATTGTAATACTCTACAGGGAGAATTTTCATTTCAGTCCTCTTAAATTACATAGGCATCTTTGATTTTCTAATCATCATTTTATGAATCATTTATGCAATACATTACTGTAATGCAGTCTTTAGATATTTGTGCCTAGAACTGGGTCGTCATTTTATTTATTTAATTTGAAAATGACATCAGTGTATCTCATTAACTGAAATGGCTAGAAATTCTATTAAACTTGTTGCACAGATGGGTATATTACTGGCTAATAAATTGTGTTTTCACTCTTCATCAAGTGTTGTCGTCAGTCACTCCAAATCCACGAACCCATGAAGAATGCATCATTATTATTATTTCCAAAATTAAAAAAAGTTTTATGAAAAATTGTGAATTCTGAAATGTAAGGAATAAAATTCTCTAAAATTAGATTCAAGATTTTGTTATAAATCTCAGTTTCTTATGACAGGAGTGTAATAGCTAATTTTGGTCTGGAAATAGATAAAAGCATTCAGAAAAACTGAGGAATTACAATTTTCTATTCTTGATATTTCTAAGATTGTTAACAATTTAGAAACCTAGACCCTTGATATAAAATTTCTGTAAAAATTTGTTGGAATTTTATTTGCGTAAAAGTATGTTTAAATGATTTTCCATGTATTTATGCTTTTATCTATTTAAGATTAAATGATTAACTTTTTTTAAAGCATTGAAGACAAGGGTTCATTTAAACTCGTCCAAAATAAAAGCTGCAATAGATTTCTGAATGATATCCTTGTAAATAGATAGATGTGTAAAGGATAAATATAATTGCACTTTTGCTTTGTGTTTAATGACCATCATTAGTTTTCCAGTGCTAGGGAAAGGGCTTATGCTTATCTATGTAGAGATTTCTGCTGCATTTGATATATAGGTGAAATTGAGCATTAAATACTATTTATAAAACTAAAACATTTTTATATTCATAATTGTTAAAATATCAAGGGGCCTCTCTCTCACTTTATATACAGCATTTTTTATTACATTTTATTCCAAGAAGACAGTCTGAATTATTTCTTACAAGTGCAAAGAAATTTAAAAAAAAAAAAAAAAACTTTTGCAAGCTTGATTTTTTCTGCTTATTTATTATTATTAGTAGTATATGAAAGTGTTTGTGTGTGCATGTGTGCAGTTCATTTGAAAAGAATAATGTTTATTAATTAAATTTTGTAGATTATTAGTGGTTAAAAATTCATATTTTAACTAAACAGAAATTCCTGATAATTCTGCAGAACACAGCAAAAAATATAATACATTTTTTTAAAGAAATTAAAAATTTTAAGTAACCTTGTATTTTTAGGGCAAGAAGATCTTACTGGGAAAACTTGAATCCTGCAACAGGCCGTCCATATTCCAGTGCATTTTCTAAACCAGATAACTGGAGAGTTACTGCAGGATCTGAGGCATTAAAACAGAAAGCTGAATCCACTACTGCTGAAGAATTACAGAACGTATTTGCTTATAACTCTAAATTAAATTGGATTTTGTGTAATTTTTAATATTTTTTTTTTTTTTTTTTTAATTCTTGTTTTCACAAGATGACTATTTCCTGCACACAATGTGTTCCTGTTGTCATAGTATGTAATGTTTTATTTGTCAGCTTCTACTTGAATGTAATTTTTAAAATTAAACATATCTGGACTGGTCATATTGCATCTGTATTTTTTTACTGTGAATAAAAATTTTGTAACTATAAAATATAATTTTTAACCCATTATTTGTGTTACATCCATTGTGTGTAATTGAACATATGATTTGAATCACCAGGCTCCATCTGTTTCAAAAATATGAAACAATGTCATTTCCAAAATACTTCATGAAAATATGCTTTATCTTTCCGTCTTTCAGCCATAGCCTTCAAAAGCTTCATTATAAACTGAATTGAGTTCAATAATTATAACTAATCTGTTCTTTATAAGTGTACATTTTGGTTTCTGCCTTAAATTTGTACTCTTAAAACCTTTTTTGCAAAACAAGAAATCGAGATTATCTTTGTGAGTTGTAAATATCTTGCATGCATGATGTAATAATTCTTTTTTCACAAAGCACTTAACAAGAAATTTTATTTGATTACAAGTTAGTGTGCTTTTTGGAATATGATAGAATTAAAGCATCAAATACTTCAGTCGTATTTTTATTTTTGCTGCAGTAAAGCCATCAGCTTAACTCATGTTCTCTTCCATTCTAAAAAAAAAAAAGAGAGAGGACTTTAAAAAAGGTAAAAAGGTGTTTTTAATGGTTTCCTTATGTGTAATGTGAATACAAGCTGGTTTTTTTTAAAAAGTATCCTACATGAAAGCATCCCTTCTTTTAAGCGTAGACATATTTTGCCATAAATGATTTAAAACACCATTAACTCACGGTTGCCATGCTACCTTACCTCTACCGGAATTTTTCTAATTATTCATGCTGCCAAACCTTGAAATCAGAATCAGTGCACTAAATTTATGTGGCTTAATGATAGCAACTATTAAATGTGCATATTTAATGACAAATAAAGCAACCAACTCCAAAAAACAAAGTGATTCCTTTTTCATACTAGCTATAGAGTTACAGCAAGAAATTTCAGTTTAGTATTAGAAATCTGCATGTAAGTAATGTTGCATCTACTTGTCAAACGATTAGCTGATTCACAGTGGGAAAGCTAAAAGTCTAATTGGTTGCTGAGAGAAATGTTTTGTAATATGTGCCCATTTCGACCAGTCGTACAGAAATATTTGTTTCAGTAGTGTACCCAGAGGACACAGTAAACGGTCATATGCATTCCCCCAAATTTTTTCTTGTATCTTAAAAATTGATCAAAACTAGAGATGGCATGATTTTTCTAATTTTTTTTAAGAAGGTCTTTTTGCTTTGCCTTGTGATCTAGTTTCTCTCTTATTGGAAGAAATCCATGAGCCTGTTTTGTTAACGCTTATTCCTATTATTTGGCAAACAGTGGAAGAATATAAATCCTAGTGATCAAGCTAGTGAATGTTGGAAGCTGGTTGAATGTAGATAAAACCAATAATGATGGAAGAATAGAGGAACATTGGTTCAGATTTTAAAAAGCTGGTTAACTCTATGCCCAGATGTTTGAAAGCTGTAATTAATACCGAAGGATGAACAATAAGATACTAACTTGCAGAAATACTACAATATTTCCTAATATAGCAGATTTCTTTAAAGCGTATGAAGACTTTTGTGAGGTAACTTTCCTTAGTTTTTTATTATTGATTATTCAAAAAAAAGTTTAAAACGTTCATAAAATAATTAATGTGCAAAGAGAAATTCGTAGATATTACTAACAAATTTTCATTCTAAAATATAAATTTTTATTAATGAATAAAACAATATTTCATTGAAACTCGTAAGTGTATAAACACTTTTGTGAGTCACTATACGTCTTCCAACTGCAATGTATGCACTTATAGTTTCTTACATCATATAATTAAGTACATTCTCTGATGATTTCAATTACAATGATGTATTTAAAGGAAAATTTGTTACATATCATTTTTCAAAATAATGCTTTGGGACTTTGTTCCTGAAGGACTATTGTTTTGGTTTTGCAATTTTACGTTGGAAACATTAAATATTGGTTCACTTTTCAAACTGTTGCTACCAAATATTGCAGCCCTGTGATATATTTAAGGGAATTAAATAATGAAGAATGTGCATAAATGTATGTATGTTTCTCACATTGTGATAAAACGACGGTAGCTAGAGCCATCGAATTTTGAATGACGTAATCCTGCTGCGAATATGAGCATCTGGAAGCCCAAATTTGAAATTTGGAATTTGTTTTATTTTCGATTTGATAGTTCGTAAAACTTTAACGAATTTTTCATTAACAAACTCAAGGATTTCAAAGCGAGCAATGGCAATGTTGTATGGAAAAAACATTTTTATCTCCAGCACGTGAGAATGTGTATAGGAAATTCTAAAGATATACTCAAATGTGTATAGGAAATTCTAAAGATATACTCAAATGTGTATAGGAAATTCTAAAGATATACTCAATTTAAAATTATTTTGCGATATTTTTCTTGGACTGAATTTTATGGCTTATGTGTGAAGAATATGATATTTAATAAATAAAGGTAACACACAAAATGTTTAAAAAACACCTCTTTGGACGTAATTTAAAATCTGAAAGGGGCTTTTCCCTGAAGGACTATTGTTTTCGTTTTGCGTCAGAAACATTAAATCTCGGTTGACTTTTCAAACTGTTGCCACCAAATATTGCAACCCTGTATTATATTTAAAAATAAATAATGAAGAATGTGCACAAATATATGTATGTTTCTCACTAGATAAAACGACGATACCTAGAGCCATCGAATTTTGAATGATGTAATCCTGCTGCGAATATGGTCATCTGGAAGCCAAATTTGAAATTTGTTTTAGTTTTATTATTGATTTCATATTTTGTAAAATTTTAACGAATTTTTGATTAACAAACTCAAGGATTTCAAAGCGAGCAATGGCAACGTTGAATAGAAAAAGCATTTTTATCTCCAGCGCGTGAGAATGTGTATAGGAAATTCTAAAGATATGCTCAGTTTAAAATTATTTTGTGATATTGTTCTTCACATGATATTTAATAAATAAAGGTAACACACAAAATGTTAAAAAAGCGCTCTTTGAACATAATTTAAAATTTGAAACCTTTCAGTGATTTTTTATGAAGTGCTTCCTTGAACATAGCGTTTTTATTCGAAATGTGATTAAGTAGTAAATCACTTAAAAAATAATATTGTTATGAATCTTGTATATACATAAATAATTTTATTGAAATATAATATATATGAAACTGTAGTACTTTTCGTATAATGGTAGCATGAAAATCTAGAAACAATGCTGTGCGGAAAAATAAGAATACAGGGGCAAGTCTGTTTATCGTTAAATAATGGCTATCTCGCTTAATTGGCGATGGGTTTGGAAACACGCCAAACATGGCGACCATTTGGCATTTGGGTCTGGCCCCTGTATAACTATAATGAGTATTGTAATTGCATAACTGTAATTAATCTATAAATGCAAATGCAATCGTATCTGGCCCTTAGATATAACATTAACTGCATATGCCTTTCAGTAATACCGGAAAATGGAAATTACTAGAGATTTTCTCAGTGACCATCTGAAAATTATATAAGATCAGAGAGAGCATCTGCTCTCAGTTGTTAGTTCAAAGCTGATTTCGTAGTATTGAGATATATGTGAGAGCTTCGCCTTCTAGATGCGCTTTGAGTTACATTGTGTTTAACATTCTTAATAGTTTGAAGTAACTGTACATTGTACTCTGTGATACTGAGAAGAGCTACACAAATACTTCTGTAAGAAGTTTTAGAACTGTTAAGCGTTTCTTTGAAGAAAATAAATTTTATCAAGTTTCATTGGTTCTGTTTGCATTCAAGCTATTACGAACCTGTATGCACTCGGTGTTATTATCAATTACTTAACTGTCCTGCATTCACTCTGAACATGCATAAAAATACATTATTACTACTCTTTCTACATATAAAAAAGTTTATAATAAAAAAAAATATAATTGCATATATGAAATGTGTGAATTGCATATATGAAATGTATGAAAGCTGTGACTAACACATGTGACCTAAGGTTTATTATATAGCAATTGCATAACAATGCTTTAAATAGAACACTGTACAAGCAATTTTTATTTGTTTAAGAAAGCTTACAAATTTACTGCTTTAGTTAATTTTTATAGTTTCACTTATACTAAAAGTACTTAATTAATTTCCCTGTGCAAATATTTTCTGATGTGTATATTTTTGGTACTTATATCTTTCGGTGTTATGCTTCACCTTATGCTTATAAAATATTATTCCCCTTGTGGTGCTTTTTGTAATATTAATACACTGTTTGTTCACTAGATTTATTTGCTTTCAGTGACTAACCTTAAAAATTTTGACATGGTCTAATCCCTTTTTCCTTTGTTTTGCTGGTCATGTTACATTGTTCTGCTACATATTAATTAAGCATGCAGACTTGCCAACTTTGGAAATCTTTCAAATGATAACAGTACATCAGTATACATACTCTTCCTCCAAGGGGTTGACGTAGAGAACTCTGCGAAGGTATTGGCTAGGATCTGTACCTAGGCAGTCTCGGCCACGGGGCTGTACAAATTACGAACCTAGTGGTTTTGGTGGCCTCAGAAAGCTCACTTATTGGTCAGCCTGTGGGTCTGGCGTGTCTCAACCTGGAGGTAGCATCCCAAGTACTCCAGGTTGAGCGACTGGCAGGTAGGAAGCTGATGACTGGCGTCGCCGTATGGCGGCTAGTGCCAATCCTTTCCAAGGTATGAGGACAGAGGTTGAACCCCTTGGCCTGGTTCTAAGTTGGATTGGCCGCATAGTGCCCACACCTGGTTGGCAGACCGTGTAAATCCACGTAAAAAAACTAGTATACATACTGAGAGCTAAAAGCAGTATCCCTACTTTTGATACTTTTTCTCTTTATTTTTTAATAATTAACCTTCTTAATGTAACTTATAAAATATTGTTTTTATAATCATCTACATTGTGAGTATAATTAATAAATGATGTTTAGGACTTCATATGTTTTGTAACTTATTACGTAATAATTATTTGCTTGTCAACTTATAATGAATTTACTAATTTTAATATATTATAAATCTGTACGTATGATTCACGTAGATGAACAGAAGGATACATGTTACTTAAATATTATATAATGATACAGGAATAATACAGTACAAATAATAAACTTTGAGTATAACATTTTGATAAATATATTTTAATAACCTTGATGCAAGAGAAATTATTAATAAATCAAATCAGCACAGAGTATTATAATTTCCTTTTTCCCACTGTACAGTGACTACATTAGTTTTTGCGGGTGAAATGCGGTTACTAAATTCAGCAACTGAAAAGATTTTGCAAGCGAGATATGTATAATACACTCATGTCCATAAATTAAGGATAATGCAAAATCAGGCAAAGGAAGAGTTAGAAGCAAAACAAATTTGATTTGTAAAGCTTATTTATTAAACAAAAGGTAAAGAGCAAAAAAAGATGGTATATGTTTGATATTATTAAAAAAATTAGCGATTTTTTCTCTCTGGAGCAAATTACAAAAAGAAAAAAAAACTATTTACAAAAAACCAATATTACATGGTTGGTATGATTGTTAATACATTGTATGTCTCCCAGACGATGCAATACATTCCGTACAGCGCCTAGGCATGCTGAGTATGAAATTATCGATCTGATCTTGGGGGGATATTACACCACTCAAAAAGCAATGCTCTCCGAAGTTCCGGAGACATGTAGGATGAGGTTGACGGGCTGCAACTCGTTGTCCAAGCATGTCCCACACGGATGTCTGCATGTCATGCATCCAAGCATGTCTACTGGATTCACGTCCGGTGAGAATGCTGACCAGTCCATACGGGTGTTATCCTCCGATTGAAGGCATTCGCTTACGATGTTTGCACGGTGAGGACGGGCGTTGTCGTCCATAAACACAAATTGTGCGCCCAGAAACAAACGTACATGTTGTTCCAGAATGACGTCCCGATAGATTTGGCTTGTCATGGTTCCAATTTGAACATGCAGATCAGTTCTGGAACCCAGAATAATTCCAACCCAAACGAGCACTCCTGCACCACCGTAACGGTGTCGTTCAATGATGCTTTCTTGGTGGTATGGTTTCTTGATGGTTTCTGGAGCTCTCCATATGGAAGTCTGGCGAGAATCAGATTGCAAGCTAAACCTGGACTCGTCGGAAAACATCACACAAGCCCACTGTTGCGGTGTCCACAATGCATGCTCTCTACTCCAGGCTAACCGCAGGCGACAGTGAGACGCAGTAAGTGGAACGCATCTGACTGGTCTACGAGCATATAGACCAATCTGACCTAAGCGTCTGTACACGGTCTGCCTTGAAATTGTCGTACCTGTGGCTGACGAGACAGGTCTGAGGCTGTGCTCCGCCTGTTTCTTTTGTCAGTAACTGCCAAATACCGGTCCTCATTCGGCGTTGTAACTCTGGGGCAACCTGTGCTGTAACGTCTACTCACATTACCATCATCTTGGAATTGTTGCCAAAGCCTGGAGATGACACTCTGGGCAATTCCAAGTTCGTCTGGTACTTCCAGTGGGGTACGCCCACATTCCAGACGGCCGATAATTCTACCACGTAAAAAATCATCCAAATGCGTCCCTTGTGTCATAACTACTCGGTTATTGCACTGAAATGCTTATAAAACGCCTGTGAACAATTTTACTTCTTTGCCTGTATTCCTTATATACACTCACGTTTGTGAAAATTGCAACACCAAGAAGGAATCGTCATAATTGAATGCAATTTAATACACAGTTGAGCGGTAGTGGTACAAATAAATGATTAAATGTTCAAAGCAAACAAACAAGAACAAGAGATCAGAATCAGTATTTTGTGTGGCCACCACGCGCCGCAATAAGTGCTGCTACACGACGTGGCATGGAGTCAAACAAAGTTTGAATGTCTGACTGAGGAAGAGCATTCCATATCGTTTGTACGCGTACCCAAAGTTCGTCTGCAGACGCAACAGGACGAGGATCACGAGCAAGACGCCGACCAATGACATCCCACACATGTTCAATTGGCGACATATCCGGGGAACACGCAGGCCAAGGAAGAAGCTGTACCTGCTGCGCTGCAAAGAAGGATTTAACAATCCGAGCAGTATGAGGGCGGGCATTGTCCTGTTGAAATACAGCGCCTGGCAAGCTTTGAAGGAAGGGAACAGCTTCGGGCTGTAGAACTTCACGGATATACCGGTTGCTGTTCAGATTGCCCACAATTCGTAGCAATTGAGATCGTCTATGATATGCTATGGCGCCCCAGACCATAACTCCGGGTGTTCGTCCACTGTGGCGTTCGATAATGCACTCCGGAAGGTGGCGTTCACCGGCATAGCGTCTGACACGAATGCGGCCATCATGGTACCACAAATTAAAGCGGGATTCGTCAGAAAACACGACATGCTGCCAATCAGCACGCCAGTCTCTATGCTGATTGGCCCATTGTAGCCGCAGGCGGCGATGGTCGTGCGTTAGGGGGATCCTGTATAAAGGAGTCCGTGCGCGCAGTCCACACTGCAGCAGACGTCTACGAATTGATGAAGCACACAATGAAACACCTGTAGCTATTGACCACAGTGCTGCCAATTGTCTAGAGGAAGCTGTACGGTCCGTCCGCGCCATGCGGACCAGGTGTCTATCATCGCGAGCTGACGTCACATTTCGGGGTCCACTCCCGGATTTCCGAGTTGTCCGACACTCGTCCGTCCACTGCTTCCAAACGCGCATCACTGTGCTGCTGTTACGCTGCACACGAGAGGCTACTGCACGATACGACAATCCAGCTTCACGAAGGCCGATGATTCTCCCTCGTTCAAACTCTGTAAGTTGTTCAAATCTCGCTCTCTTTCGTCGACGAGGCATAAGTACAGATTGAGTTAACGTTTACCACTAGCAGATAACCACCGATAACCATACACGCCTCGCTACAGCCGTCTATTTATTAGGATCCATCAGCCGTTCAGAGGGCGCTGCTCAGCATACGCATGCGCTACGGATTTGCAATTCTAATCATTTGCATATCATGCGCTACTTTGCATTTCCTGAAAATTTCAGCTCACTCGCGTAAGTCCTTCATGGTGTTGCAATTTTCACAAACGTGAGTGTATCACTCTCTTACACTCTCGTCATTGTGACGCACCATCGGTGTCATCTGGTTACTTCCTGAAATTTGCATATGATTCTTGAAGATGTGTGTAGTGATTTTACAGGTGATATATTTATTTTAGAGTTCGATTTCCGCGTGACTCCGAATTATCCTTAATTTATGGACATGAGTGTAGTTTCATTAGTTCTCAGAATGATACTTGCAGTGAGAATTCTGTTCCAAGTTCTAAATTTTATACTGCATGCACCATGTAATAAATTTTATATTTCATGTACTATGCATAGATTTGAACTAATTTAATAAAATCAGATATTTCACTAATACTGGTGTGGCCAATGCGCTTGTTGTTAGGATCAATATTTTACGTATAATATTATCCACAAAATGTCTAAGATCAATAAAATTTAATGAACTTAATCCTCCTGGCTACTCATTGATGGAAAAATGGTAGTTAAGATGATGTTTAAAACAGGAATAAATTGTATTATTTTAAAAGTGTTTATAATGTGTTTATGTTATTATGACATGATATGCAAGGTCTGTCCCGAAAGTACTGCGCCCAATTTTTTTTAAGACATTTATTGAACCGAATCGTATAATTACTCAATATTCTTCGAAATACATCCCTGCTGCTTTAACACACTTGTTCCAACACGATTTCCATCCTTTATATGCGTCCTGGAAGTCCATCACAGGAATGTCCTTTAGTAAGCTCGTTGTAGCTGCCTTGATGTTCTCCAGCGTCCCCAAATGCTGTCTTTTGAGCGATTTTTTAATCTTCGGGAACAAAAACAAGTCGGGCGGGGACAAATCAGGACTGAAGAAACGCAAAAGTCTGCAACGGCGTTTTCTCAAGTTTGAAACAAAACTTTGCGTATCGCTGCTGCAGAGGTTTTTCCTTCTTGATTTCGACCGAGCACTCACTCGAGGGTTCACTGTGACTCTCCAGGAGCTCGAAGCCGACTGCCGCTGGTCGCGTTGTGTTCCCAAGACTCCGTCCACCCTTCCGTGCAAGCGGCAAGGCTGTGCGACGGATAGTCGCGGCAGTAGAACATGGTGGGGGGGAGGAGACCTTGTATGGATGTACTGAACTACACAAAGTTTGATGTGAATACATGACTTCCATTCCTGACTTTTTCCTGTTAAATTATACAAATTTTTTGCTGCATTTCATTTAAACGAATGTCCTCTAATTTCACTAGCGATATATCTCATTCAATTAATTCATTTCTCCCTTCGCGACAAGTTAAAAATATATAAATCTCAAAACATCTTCATTAACAATTCTGAAATACACTAAGACATAAAACACCAAATACAGTTTAAAAAAGAACAGTTTTTACAATTAAAATTAGAGTGTCTACGCAAAAACAAGCAATTCGGGCAGCGAGCTTCAGTACACAAATTTTAAAGTTTACTTTTGGTCCCATTCGGCAAAAAGGGGTACAAACTGACTCATTTCACTGTTCTACTAAGAGCTTCAAATGTAAAAAAGGAGCGGCTTTGTCAGATTTAGTACCACTTAAACAACTTTTAAATTCTAGATGATTCTACAACTATTGCATGCAGATTAACTAAAGGCATAAAAACCTTACGCAGAAAATAAGAACAACATAATCCAATCACTTTTGCAAAATATGTACATACCAACATTTAAGTATAAAAAACTGAGGTCACCGAGCCGGATAACAGAGTGGGTATACGTTTGGTGAGGTAGATTGCAACCAAAAAGGGAGGTACACAACTACATGTTAAAGCAGTCCCATTTACAAAATTTCAATGTTCTGAGCCTACTCGTTTTTTAGTTATGCGAGATACATACATACGTAAGTACATAGAGATTTACAGACTTCACAAAAAAAAAATCTCTTCTGCATCAATTTTAAATCCGTTCTACAACGCGTTTTGGAAAAAAGAGTCCTTAATTCTGTCTATGCGTCCAAGACGTCGCGCAAAAAATCGTTCAAATTTATTCAAGAGCGGTCAAAATGGATATTTTCGTTGAAATATGATGCCCGAAATTTTTCGCGATTACAATATTTCCTTTACTTCGCACAAGAAAGTAAAAATGTTACCTGACAGCTTAATCAACTAAATTACTTTGCGGTCTATCTGTTGTTAGCCATACCTGCTGTTTCATAACTTTGAGTCAACTAACGCTTTCAGTGGAATGCTAAATGTAAATGAAGGAGAAGTTATTGGCATTTTTGGCCAGCATTCGCAAACTCTGGCAGTTAATTTTTCGCCAAGGTAAGGCGCAGCACAGCCATTTTTAAAATGGCGGCACACTACCATACAATTTTATACAACAGTAATCAATCGATTAAATTAAAAAAGCAGAAAATAAAACACTTACCTAATTAAACTGGTAATAAAACACTTACCTTTTTCGGAAACACTGTACTTACTTACTAGTTTACTACCCCTATATTTTTAGCATAAAATTCTAAAAAATTTTTATTCAAAGTTATTTGCTTTCTCAAGGCTGTCAGAAAGCGTGCTCCTCTAAATTTTAAAATGGTTTCGTCCACGTAATTGTTGCTTTCATCTCACTGATTTGCTTGTGGATTTTGGGTGCATACGCTCTAATTTATGAAGAACTCTTAAGAAAGCGAGGAATCACTAACGCTCTTAATGGTTCTAGAAGATCATTGCACAAACCAACGGTGACTAAGACAATAGGAAGTTTGCGTTTTACGTATTGTGGAGTTTGAAACAATAATCCTACAAGTAGAGGGAAAACTAAAATTCGAGGCCTCTTACACTCATTTCCAGTGATTCTGATTTTTATGAAGTTTTGACTCTATTTCATTTTTTTAATTAGGGAGATCGATAGATGCCATTCTGGAGCCAATGCCAATAGAAGTAAATGAAAATCGGTTAAGTCGGTGGCAGAGAACAACAAAGGTTGTTTAGACTATTTGGAAAACATGGTTGAATGACTATTGAGGAACTCTGCAGTTGAGAAACAAGTGGATAGTAGAAAACGATAATATTTCTCTTAGTACTATGGTACACTTTTGTTGGGCTTATGACGATGATGACTGCTTGCAAGTTGTAGCAAATGGACACAGACATCATCTTCAGCAGCATTAAATGCTTTGAGATTTAGGAAGTAGCAGTACAAC
Organism: Stegodyphus mimosarum; assembly: GCA_000611955.2. Taxonomy (NCBI): domain Eukaryota; kingdom Metazoa; phylum Arthropoda; class Arachnida; order Araneae; family Eresidae; genus Stegodyphus; species Stegodyphus mimosarum. Next base: position 140,461 of record KK121362.1, on the reverse strand, counting down.
AACAAGAGTAGGCGACATTCAAGATACAGAGAGATAGAAATTAAGATCTCTTATTAGACCTTTTAATGTTAGTATTACTGTGTAGCCTTACTGGTACGTAGATTTCATTCAAATAAATAATATTGTGAAAGTACCAGCATTTTATTTTTATTTGTTATGTTCTTACTGTTTGCTGAGTAAGACTGTAACCGCGTCCTTGGGAAATTAAATTATTCGTATAATTATGCCTTATAAAATGAGGAATGCGCCGAGTAAATACTCTATATTATAGAAGCTCTTGGCTCCCAGATGCCTTCAAATTTGCAGATATTTATTTCCGCTCTTCAAGAGCTGATTCTCTATTGTATATAATGTAAATAGTGAAGTTTTACTTGATTTTCTTTTACTTTTGTATCCTGCATGTTTTACTTTGTACAATAGTTGGCAAGTCAGACGTTTCGGACTCGCCATCACATCCCACGCGATTAGTCTCAAGCGTTGCTTTGAAAACATCCAAGCAAAAGGCTTCTTCTTGTATCACCTCTTCAATTCTACCTCGTATGCAGAACTCTCATCTTCGGACTTCATCATATGTCAGGCCCAGTTGGGATTCTGTGAGGACACTGGCAAGAGCAGGAACGAACTACCCTGCTGAATGCCAGGAGAAACACCAAACCATCAAGGAAAGTTAGAGAGTTTGGGCGAACGCTGTATTTTTGTAGAGTGAGTTTCTGTTCTGCATTTATTGCTGGTTAACGTGACGTAACAGCTATTACTTTGCTGCCGCTAGATATTCGACGCTGTTTCAGAAAGCAGGATTCTGAGCTCTGTAACATAATTCTACTACTTGTTACAATCTTCGAATTTTTAATTTTGTTCTTATTATTTGAGTTACCGCCAGACTGAGACGTTATGTGTTAGCGTCAAGTCGACGCACTGTGAATTTTAAAGAATTAATAAAAGCTTCTTTTTACCTTTCTCCTGTATAGTTTCTACACGTACTTCAGCTGTTACATCAGAAGACAGACCAGTGGGTCTTACATACTTTTTTATCTTACATGGTAAATGAATGATGCAATTAATGAATAATTCTATGTAAAATATAAGGTATGTTGAAGGAGTATTGGTTCAATATCAGAGGCTTATTTTTACGTCTGAAAATAAATTGTTCCTTTTATTCTTCCATACAAGAAAAAATGAAAGCTGTCATTTTTTGATTAAAAGTAATTATTTTTTTATATAGAATTAATTTTTTATTATTATAGAATGTTTAAATGCAGTTCACAAAGATCAATTACTCGTACCTAATGTACTAACGGAGGCCTTTGTAGGGAACTTCTGAGCATCCTTTCAACCGCCGGTGAATTAACACATCTGTTACTTAATGTAGAAGAATAACGTAATTAATCACCAGCGGTATTTATACCAAGTTTGGTGTACAAGGACAGCTAATCTATGGTTGGTTAACTTTAGTTTTAGTTGCACTTTTCAAGAATACGATAGATAGATCTCGAATTTGGGAGAACAGATGAATTTAGGAGAGCATTAAGTTTAGAATGTTAATTTTGAAGTCCCCAATTATTTTTAAAGGAGCTATCGTATTTTGTTATATCTTACATACACATATCTTTTAATTATAAACGGTGCATTACATACACTGGTTGTCATAAATTAAGGAAAAATGACAAAAATAGCTATAACTCCCTCGAAAATAAGCCAAATCGTGTAAACTTTGAATATGTTGCCAAGTAAGAGTGGCTCAGTAAAACGGCAATATGCAAATTAGTGGCGCTGCGGAATTCGTCATCTACGAGGAGTATAAAAGTCCATGTTTGAGAGCAAACCTACATATTTCACTGTGATAGTGACATCAGAAATCTGAGATAGCCAATTCGTAACAATGACCTCCAGGCATCATTTGCCTGCAGAACTACAATGGAGAGCCATTAGGAGACTAGAAGTAGGCAAAGTGAAACAGAAGTGGCCAGGCGGCTAAATGTGAGTCCTTCTGTGATTCATAGACTTTGGACGCAATTTCAAACCACAGATTCGTCATCTAGGAGGTTCAGCCAAGGACGGCCAACTGCTACGACGAGCGCCGATGACCGATATTTGACATTATGTGCAGGCAGGAATAGAACCGCTACTCCGACTCTTCATAGATCCTTCCTTGTTGCATCCACCGGAAGGTTGATGTCAACGTCAACTGTGCGTAGAAGGCTTCATGAAAGTGGTTTGTATGCGAGGCGACCAGCCATTTGCGTGCCCCTCACGTCACGCCATAGGAGGCACCGTTTGCATTTGGCACGACACTGGACGCCTGAACAATGGAGGGCTGTTCTCTTTACGAATGAGTCCAGGTTTAGTCTAGAAAGCGATAGTAGGCGTTATTTGGTATGGAGAGAACCTGGAACCCGTTATCATCCGTCAAACATCCGCGAAAGAGATGTATACGGAAGAGGCAGGGTCTGTGTTTGGAGTGGCATCTCTTTGGGTGGACGCACATACCACCATGTCTTTCCAAGGGGAACCGTGAATGCTCAAGTTTATAGAGATGACATCCTTGATTCTTATGTGCGCCCATATGCAGGGGCAATATGTGATGCTTTCCTGTTACAGGACAACAACAGAACACCACTCAGACTCGCATTGTAGATGATTATCTTCAACAGGAAACAATTTTGCGCATGAAGTGGACAGTTCGATCTCCAGACTTGAATCCTATCGAGGACATTTGGGATGCTTTAGGGAGACATCTATCTGCTCTCAATCCGCCCCCTCAGACCCTTGCCGCGCTTGCAACTGCTTTGCAAGAGCAATGATTCTCGCTTCCTATGGAACTGATAGACCACATAATTGAAAGCATCACACATCGCTGTATGTGCTGTACTGCTTCTAGAGGCGATCATATTCCATATTGAGGGTACTTTTCCTAAGCAAACTGACACCTTCGGTTTGTTCATTTTATACATGTGCTAATTTCTATAGTACCATAATTGTCTGGTAATTTCTTTTTATGTTATTTGATACCTTACTATGTGTTGTATATTGTGTGTAAGTTTCATAAAGTTCTACATGTAACTTTTTCAGTAATCGTGATTTTTCCTTAATTTATGATAACTAGTGTATGTTAATATGTATCATCCCCTTACACATTATTACAGTACATCTAAAAAGAATTCTTTTATCATTTGCTATAATTTCATTGTGGATATAGCTACCTAAAATCATTTTTCTTTTGTCACATGTAGATTGTAAAATTTTTATTACTTTTTCATTTTGGTTTTGCCTAAAGGTTAAAAATTTTAAAAGAAATATTCTGAGCGATGACGCGTGATGATGTTTTCCGTTTCGCAATTACATATATTTTTTATTTATCAAGGGTGCATTGCATACGTGCTAAGGGTATGTTTCACGATTTTTTAGTAACGGGTTCAATACAAAAAAAAAAAAAAAAAAGGAAAGCGTACATTTAACGAAGAGCTACAGAAGGAATACTCGTTTACTGAAAGACAATTAAACGACTAATAAGCGATTCCGATGTACGGTGTATTACACGTTCTTCAGAATTTTGAATAAACCGTGGTGGACGTACAGATATTAAAATTCATAAAAATAATAATAAATATAAAACGTCAAATTCTGCTGCTGCATCTAGCTTGCTATTAAAGACTTTCTTCAAACAGGAGAAAATGGTTGATAAGGAAGAAGAATAGCTGCAGTAGGTGGTACTTTTGCACACTAAAATACGCTCTACAACAAATATTCGACGCACCAAAGAAGGAATTGTCCGACGGAGACAAAAATTGGTGTATAGGAAGATTATGTACAGCCTAGAAAATGATTAAAATTTCATAACAATTGAATGATTTATTTCAGAGTTACATAGTTACAAAGTAACGAGCTCAATAAGGTGTTGACATACCTGTAGCCTGGATGCAAGCTGCTACACGGCGTGGCATAGACTGATAAAGCTCCCGGATGGTCTTCTGCGGTATTTCTTGCCAAATTTGCTCCAATTGTCGGGCTATGCCATCAAAATTCTCTGGTTGACGCAGTCGCCTCCCCACCATATCCCAGACATGCTCGATGGAAGAGAGATCTGGCTGGCCAAGGAAGTGTTTAACAAGCTGTAAGACATTTCATAACAACACGTGCGTATGTGGTCATTATCTTGCTGAAAAATAAGGCCAGGGAGCTGCAAAAAGAACGGTAGCAAGCCAGGTCTCATAATGTCGTCGGCGTACTGTTGTGCTGTATGTCGTATGTGCTGTGCGGTATGTCGTCGGCGTACTGTATGCCTCTAATGACGATCAAAAGGATCCGGCTATCAGGGGAAATGGCACCCTAGACCACAACTCCTGGCTGAGGGCCTGTGCGGCGTTGATTGGAAGAGATTGGAAGAATGTTAATAGTGAAAGCAGGATTTTCACGCTGTTCTGGGCGTCCCCAGACGCACCTTCCATGATCGTCACGACACAGTTGAAAGTGGGATTCTTCGTTAAAGGCTATACATCCCCAGTCAGCATCATTCCAACCTGATCGAGCCAAACCCCACTGTAATCTGGCTCGACAATGTGCAGGCGTGAGTGGTAGGTGGTAGGTCGACTGCTACCATCATGACGCTGAAATCTGCCATTGTTCACCCATTCTTGCCAGCATTTTCTAATCACTTCGACTTCGATTCTCCGACTTGCCCAATCTGCCTCTTTCAATCCAATGATACGACCTCTTTCAAACTCTGACAGTTGCTCGTAATGAGCTCGAATCCTGCGGCGAAGCATTTTTTTTCAATCGTTGAAAGGTATCCTAAATCGCAGTGCAACGGAAATTTTTAGCAAAAGTTCAAGAACAGCTCTTTATATCTGTTGGATGCGTAGTTCCGATGAACTGGAGCTCGCACTATTCATTCAATGGACACCAAACTTTAATCAGTTGCATATTTGGTCAAAACATTTATGCGTACGAAATTTCAAAGCAATCGGATGATTCCTTCTTGGTGCGTCGATTTTTTTGTTATAGAGTGTATTTGCCATAACCATAGCCTTAGGTCTATGGATTATCCGTCCAAATTGCTTCAAGTGGCATTTGAGACTAAATTTACATGTGCGTGAACCAGGTCTGAAGCAATAATACTAAATGTTTTCATGAGTTTGGCTATAAGAGCTTTGCACAATGAGTTGGCAAAATGTTTATTTGTTTCAGTCTTAACTAATGCGCCTAATCACAAGGAAATAAAACTTTTTCCAGTATTTGTTAATTTTATAGACAGGAGTTATGGGATTAAAGTTTTTAGAATTTAAATATTTACCTGGTGAAGCATCTGATATTGCAATCAACTCTTTAATTACCTGTCTTCAAGAAAATAATTTTAAAGAAATCTCTATTGGTCTTTGTGCCCATAATACGAATTTTAACTTTGGAGGAGTTGATAGACGTGTGCAGAAAATAATTTTTTTGTTAAACTGAAACGAAACCTTAAGTATGATTTAACTGGAGTCAAATGTGCAGCACATATTATCCATAACACTATAATATGCCATAAAAATATTGGAATTGTTAAAAAATAAGTTGGGCCAAGTTCAGAACTGAATTAAAATAATGCATATATTAATAAGAACCAGATTCCTTGCTTAAATGTTTTAAAATTGCCAGAGTTTTTCTTTTGTCTTCCTGGCACTAATGCTGCAACTGAACGAGTATTTAGCATTCTGAGCAGTCTGTGTACTAGTGATAGGACACAGCATAAAGTGGGCACTTTGAAAGGTATGTTAATCACGAAAATAAATTTTGATGAAAATTGAGAGGACTTTTATAACAAAATCAAAAAAGAAAAAGATGTTCTAAGAAATATTCATGCTTCAAAGAAATAAAGGCTACTTCAAAATAATTTAGAAGGATTACAAATTTCTTATTTTGTTTAAAAATGAATCCTGCTTTTTGATTTATTCTTTATTTTTTAAAACGATATTATATATCATTATTAAAAAATAAAACAAAAATTATTTATTTTAATATATTATTATATAATAATTAGAAAACTTATTAATATACCATCTCCAGGGAACATAAATTCAATTAAAACCATGACTGCAATAGAGGACTAAAAAACACTAATTTAAAATATAATTAAAATACTTACTAAAAATGTTTTCTTATAATAATTAGAAACAAATTGCGTGTATTCTTGTTGAAAACTTTTAGTTTCCGATAAATTTTAACATAGAGTACAAACAGAAACACTTTCGACATATTTTACCTTTTTTTTTATTAAACTTATTTGATTCTTCCTTTTTTTTTTTTTTTTCATAAAGGGCAGCTCAGGCTCACAAAGAGGTATGTGAAATTTATGGTCTTCATTGCTCAACAGAATGCATATGCCAGAATTGGTTTAAAAATTTTATTCTGCAGATTTTTCACTTGAAGATGACCAATTTTCTGGCCGATTTTCTGAAGTTGACGATGACAAAAGTAAAGCCGTAACTGAATCGAATCGTCATATAACTATGAAAGATATTGCAAGAATGTTAATTGTATCACGCACAACAACTGAGAATTTCAAAAGATATCTTGGACGCGTTAAAGAAGCTCGAAAGCTGGTTTCCGAATGAATTGAAAGAAAATCACTTAAAACAACGAATCAATATTCACGATACGCATTTCAAACATAATGCAATCGACCCTTTTTCGAAAGGATTTATCACTAGTGATGAAAAATAGATCATCTGCAATAATCGAAAAAAAAAAGTCATTGTCCAAGCATCATGAATCAGCACAAATAGTATCGAAAGCTAAATTGCATCAGAAGACTATGATGCTGTCAGTTTGGTCGGATTTCAAAGGTGTGTATTTTGAGCGGCTTCTAAGCAACTAAACGATCAGCTTAGATGCTTACTGCCAACAACTTATGAAATTGGTTAGGTTAGGTTAGGTTATTCAATTATGGCAAAGCACACGAGGGCTATCTGCCTAAAGGGAGGGATGCCTTCGTGGAGGACTTTATAAGGGAAACTGGCTTGTATACAGGTTACACATGGGGAAAACCACGAAAACGCCCATGCAGCCAGCCCGTTCGCGGGATTCGAACCTCGAACCGAACTACCAGTGTTCAGCGTCTTTACCGCTCGGCCGCTGGTGGGCCCTATGAAATTGGAGGAAGCAATTAAAGGGCAAAGGCCAAAATTGACAAATCGCAAAGCAATCGTCTTCCACCACAATAATCCGAGCCCTCACACACCTTTAGCAACACGTATGAAATTGGAGGAAGCAATTAAAGGGTAAAGGCCAGAATTGACAAATCGCAAAGGAATCGTGTTCCACCACAATAATCCGAGGCCTCACACACCTTTAGCAACACGTATGAAATTACTGGAGCTCGGTTAGAAAGTTATGTCGCATCCGCTATAGCCCCGACCTTGCACTATCGGATTATCATTTATTTGCAAAACGTCTTAAACTGTTAAAATTTCAGTAATAGCAGTAAATCGTCCTTGGTAGAGTTTTTTTGCTGATATAGATCAGAAATTCTTCGAGTGCGGATTCATGAAGTTACCAGAAAGGCGGCAAAAGATCATCCAGCAGAATGCAAGATATTTGACTGATTGCAGTTAACTTTTTCCGTGGGGGAAAAAAAAAGAGTTTTTTATTTATTTTTCTTTTCAGGTCTATGGTAAGATAACGTTTTTTAATTTTAAGCGTATATGCATTTCTTTCTGATAAAGATATAACAAAGATTTCTAATAAGGATATCTAATAAAAATTTCTAACAAGATTTCTAGCATATTTCCTTTTCAATTACTTATCAAAGTGATTTTATATCTACCTTAAGGGTCGGTACCATAATCGCTACCAAAACCCGCACTACAATAACTTCTCAGATTCTTTTTAAGTTACAGTGTGAGGAATATCTGCCTAAAGAGAGGGACACCTGTTTGGAGGACATTTTAAGGAAAGCTGGAGCATGTTCACTTTATAGATGACGAAAACTGCTAAAACCCCTACGTAGCCAGTGCATTCACTGAGATATGGTTCGGGGTTTCATTATCAATGCTTAGTAGATTTACCGCTCTGCCGCTGGTGAGTTTTGTTAGAGTTGAGTCAAAAGATTAGTATTATATAACAGACAGGTGTGAAATCCCCCACTATACTCTATTCTTTTGTTTCTGGGTCTTAATGGTGAATTCGTACTTCATCTGTCACTAGCAATGAATTAAAAAATATATGAGCAATTTTCACGGAATGACAACAAATACAGGACAGCAGTACAGTTACAGAGGACTGTGTAATATATTGTGTGGTTATCTTCAAAATGGCATCATACTACAATCACAGTTTAAATTCAGCTGGAGTCCGGCGGAATCCGGCGTCAGTACTTCTCATTCTTTGAGCAGACATGTTATCTCAGCTGGGACCCCAAAAAAGATATGCTCTCATATTTTAATTTATTATTTAACTATCTTAATTATTTAAATTAAATTTATCAACATTTTATTTAGTTTAATTCTATTATTACATTTTATTTAATTTTATTATTCATTATTTATTGTTTTGTTTACTTAACTTTGCTTATCTTTCCTGGCGGCCTTTCGTAGGACTCTTTGCCTTCTGATTTTAGAAATAAAGCCCTGATTTCAATTCACTCTGGCATAGAATTGAGCAGGCACCAATATAATCCTATACCAGACATCCCATATTTGCTGGATATTATGTGCCATATTGAAGATACTGAGGCAATTGAGCCCACGCATGTCCGAAAGGAGTTAGGTTAAGTTATTTAGATTATTTCCGAGCACAATTCTTTATTTTGGAATCAAAATCGTATCGTTCGGTTCCATTCTTTTAATTCCAGGCTTTCTTTCGAGTTAATAAATACTCTTGACATTTATGAGTCACGATATATTTATGTCCCAAATCGAATTACCAGTGTTCAGCGGATTAAACGTTCGGCCGCGGATCTTATTGGGATACTTAAATTACGCAGAAGTTTTAGGTTTTATTCGAACAATTAAGCTTTCTCAGGTCACCAAAGAAAATCTTTTCTGCGCAGGCGTAACATTTTAGGATTGTGCTTGAATATCCAACCAGAATTCACTTTTCCTGACTTGCATTCTTTTCTCCTCATTTCCGAAAAAGTCACAAATTTCTTAGGTAAATATTCTTGAAATACCGTACTTTGTTTACTTGTTTCGGGTACTTTAACAGACGCTGCTTTTTTCACATTAAGCAAGCACAGCTGCCTAAAGGTGTCCTTAAATGTGGCTGTTTTGGAATATTTAGTTAGCTTTATTCTTTGTTTTTCATTGTACGAATTCCCTCCAGGAAAAGAGCAACTTATAGTTTGAGAACTAATTTTATGTTCCTGCGTAGGAAGTTCAGAACCTTTTATGAAGAAATCTGACACATGAGCTTTTTGCAAACCGCCATTTGACCCAACTGATTCAACTTGCCGATGTCTTTCACATTTTTCTTCTTGCAGATTATTATCCCCTTGAAATGAACATAAAAACATTAAAATTATTCGATATAAATTAAAACATACATATCTTAGAATTTTAAACAAAGCTATAAATGTAACAACCGAACTACTGGTTTAGAATTTGCTTAGATCTAAATAAACTAGAAGATGAGTAAGTATTTCCTCCTTCCCCCTTATAAGCGATAAATATAATCATATAGAAGGAAAGTCATGTTGAAAGTTTGTAACAAAATACAGTAAAAGTCCGAAAATAAGGCATTCAGTGGTTCGCCGCATCCAATAATCCGATACGCACATCCTTGACATGCTTGCCATCCGAAGCGCTTAAAGCGGGTTATTTAGCAAACAGCTGTTTCACTTCAGAGCAATAATCTGCTATAGTCAGCTATTTGATTTGCTAAGGTACAAAATATATTAAAAATAATTTTGAAAAGCTTAGGTTTCCTAAGAACTTCTCCTCTTGAAACTCCTTGGTCCTATTGACTCCTTGGACTTTCCGATTAGAATTTCCTCTCTTACACAAGTATATAGCATTCCTCTGGCCTCTGAATCTGCATCAGAGAGTTTTGCTACAATGTACACTGCCGCAAAAATGGGATAGTTCTATATCTCTTATTTTACTCGGCCGATTGATGAAATTTAAATTGCGTCTTTCATGTCTCGAAAGCGCGACTTAAGATATATATTAGATTTATATATAGCACTGTTCAAACACAGGTATTTTCACACAAAATCGGACTTTTTCTGAAATGACATGCCATTTTTTTTCATATTTCGATTCTACGACTCAAATTATGCTTAAATATTAAACCTTGTAAAATTTTGTGCAAAATTTACGGAGAAATTCAAAAATTTATCTTGGCGTATTTTTTTTCAGTTTTCTCCAAGATAGTTTACTCGGCGAACTTCTTAATTTGCCGCAACCTATTTTCGTTTTTTCATTGCAGACGAGCGAAAAAAAAGTTATCTTTCATACTTTCAAATAATTTTAACAAAGTGCGTAAACCGCATTTGTGTTATTATCGCTTTTAAGAAATATGCCAAATTTCAAAAAACGCAAATATATAAATTCACGTATCTCTTAAGAAATTTTGAATAAAAAACACTAATTTTTTTGCAGGTGTGCTTAGAAATACATTTACTTTAAGATGATGGTAAAAATTTTATAGATTATATCACAAAATTTTTTTCAAAAAATTTATAAAAATTATTTAAAAATATAAATTTAAAAAATAAATCATAAAAAGTGGGCGAATTTTATTTGGAATGAACCTAAATTTCGAAATATGAAAGAAGGAATCAAGTTAGTTTAATAAAAAAAAGAGATATTGATACTCTTGCGATTTTTACAGAATTTGGTAGTTTGGCATAATTTGAGTCGTAGATTCGAAATATGGAAAATAATTAGCCTGTCATTTCAGAAAAAGTCCGATTTTGTGTCAAAATACCTATATTAGAACAACGCTATATATAAATTTAATACATATCCTAAGTCGCGCTTTGGAGACATGAAAAACGCAATTTAAATCTCGTCAATAGGCGCAGTAGAACGGGAGATATAGAACTGTCCTCCCCCCCTCCGTGTTCCGTTAGGAAATATAAAGGCTCTTGACTCATCCTTATGGATGAAGGAGTTATTCAAAACTTTAATGCATATGCAGAAGTTTTTTGAGCAAAATATATTAAATAATGCCTTCAGTGTCAAGCTCGGTTTATATAAATGCAATATTTTTCACTGTTGCTGCATAGAAACATGTGAAAGCATAACTTTAGAAGTGGCACGTGACGGAAGAAGGGAATACCTTTTGTCTAACAGGTGTAAGCAGGTATTTATCCCAGGTTTCCATTATCTGGAGATATTGACACTTCCTGTCAGGATGATTAAGAACACTTTACTGGAAGTACATCCAACTCTTTTTTTCACACGATTTTGAAATAACACGGTTCACCAATTAGAACAAATGCACTTTTTTACGCGAATTTTTTGTTCTAGCGCGAATCCTAAAATAATGTTTTTTAAAATTCCAATTTTGACAGCGTGATCAGAAGTCGGTCGGCTTATGCGTACACATGTGCTAACGACTCGCTCTACTTCATCAAAGAATTTGTATTATTAAGAACGAAAGCTTCGCCAAAGCAGAAGTGGCTCTGCCAAACTAAAGAAGCCCTTTGGATGAGAACGATTTGATGGAATTATGAAAGTGTATGATAATAAAGAAGTCGATAATAACGAAATCGAAGGGGAAGTTCAGCTATTAACGGCTGATTTAATTCACGAGGGCCTGAAATTTGCTACAAGGATGGTACAACATTTTCTTACTCATAATCCTGACATGGAGCGTGCATTAAAATTTCAGCGTAATTTTAAATTTTGTGCAGCTGGATATTAAGAATTATATAAGCAACATGTAAAACCAAAACAACAGTCGTTAATAACAGACTTTGTAACAGAAAAAAAAAAAAAAAACCAGCAGAGGCCGTTAATAACGAACGAAATTCTTCATTTGAATCAAACCCGACAGTTGTGCTAGACATATCTGACATATCTACTGATGATAGCATTCCTTTACACTCTTAAAAAAAAACCGACGCCAAGAAGGAGTTATCCGAATGATGGGACGAAAATCGGTAGAAGTGATGTACATGTACAAAAAAACAAATGATTACAGTTTGAGAAAAATTGGATGATTTATTGAAGTGATAGAGCTTCACAAAGTGAAAAAGTCAGTAACGCATTTCTCCAACTCTGGCCCTTATGCAGGCAGTTATTCGGCTTGGCATCGATTGATAGAGGTTGCAAATGTCCTCCTGAGGCATATCGTGCCAAATTTTGTACAACTGGTGCGTTAGATCGTCAACATCCCGAGATGGTTGGAGGGCCCTATCCATAATGCTCCAAAAGTTCTCAATAGGAGAGAGATCCGGCGACCTTGCTGGCCAAGGTAATGTTCGGCAAGCAGTAGAAACATGTGCAGTGCATTATCTTGCTGATATGTAAGCCCAGGGTGGCGTGACATGAAAAGCAACACAACAGGCCTTAGAACTTCGTCGACGTACCGCTGTGCTGTAAGGTTGAGACGAATAACGACCAAAGGGGTCCTACTATGAAATGAAATGGCACCCCAGACCATCACTCCTGGTTGTCGGCCTGTCTGCCGGAAGACAGTCAGGTTGGTATCACACCGCTGTCCGGGGAGTCTCCAGACTCGCCTTCGCTGGTCATCGGGCTCACTTCAAAGCGGGACTCATCACTGAAGACTATTCTACTCCAATCAGTGACATTCCAGTGCGAATGAGCCCGACACCACTGCAAACGGGCTTCACGTTGTACAAAGGTCAATGATAGTCGGTGCAAAAGGCTTTCTGTGAGCCGTCTATGAATGGTCTTTGCGGTCACTGACGCACTAGTTACACGTACAATCGATGATAATGATACATCTGGGGCTGTGAGTGCCGCTCTGACGATTATTCGGTCTTCACGTTCTCTAGGCCTACCGCTTCGTTCTTGACATTGTGTGCGGCCATAGTCCACCCATTCCTTCCAACTTCATCTAATAGTGGCATCTCTCCTGCTCAAATGTCGAGCTATTCGCCGATAAGACCAACCGGCTTCTTTAAACCCAACTACACGACCTCTCTCAAATTCTGACATCTGCGCATATCGTTCGCGCACCTGTATGCGAGGCATAGTTACTATCTACCAGAGTACACGGAGTGAAATTCATGAAGAATTTATGACCTGGAATCGTAATTTGTTCTCTTAAATATCCTGCCAGTAGCGCAGATCAGATGCGCTGTAGCGACAACCATTCATTCATTGGCAGCCAAAATGTAAAATTTTGCATTTTTGAGAGCGTAGTGATTAACGATTTACAATAATTGAAGCATAGATTGAAAATCGCTGTATAAACGAAAAATTGGGAAAGGACTATGAAAATAAGAATGATTATAATCAATATTTTACCTTCCAAGTTCCAAGTACTTCATTTATTTATAAATATTCATAGGTTTAATTTAAATTGTTTAATGAATACTTCTTTCTAAAACACTAGTTATTTTGAACATAAGAAAAAGGAAAAAAAAATTAAAAGCTTTTAGATTTTATATTACGCCCAAAGGGGCGTTTTTTAAACTTTTCTGTGTTACCTTTATTTATTAAAGATCATGTTCTTCGCACTTAAACCACATAAAATTCAATTTAACAGCAATATCACAAAATATTTAAAAAGAGCCCATCTTTAGAATTTCCCATGCACGGTCTCGCAATCTGGAGAGAATTTTTTCCCGTACAGTGTTGCCATTGCTCGCTTTGAAATTGTTGAGTTTTTTAATAAAAAATTCGTTAAAGTATTAGAAAATATGAAACAGACAATAAAACAAATTTTAAATTCCAAATCTGGGCTTCCAGATGCCCCTACTCGAGTGGAGGACTACGTTATTCAAACTTTGATGTATCTAGGTACCGCTGTTTTTTTACAATGCGAAGAAAATACATATATTCATGCAGATTGTTCATCATTTAATTTCTTTAAATATAATGCAAGGCTCTAATATTTGGTGGCAACAATTTCAAAAGTGATTCGCTGTTTTATAGCGAATGACGAAATTAGTAACCCTTCTGGGCAATGCCAAACCGAAATTAGTAACCCTTCTGGGCAAATTGTCCCCTTGGGCTAAAAACTACAACACTCATCTTTTATATTGCCAACGGAAGACTATTTACGTTAGTTAACGTAATTATATAACGTTTCGTATTATAAAGCCTGAACAGTATGTGATGGATATCCTTTTCTTCACTTATGATTAATTTTGTTATTAGTAACAAAGATTTATAAAATTAAGCAATGAAAATACAATCCTACCTAACTGTCATAATAAAAAACCCTAAAGTAAAAGAATCGTATTTATCACAATGACCTAACAAACAGTTATACATGACAGTAATTCTTTAAAGGCATAAATTAGGCAATGTTTCAAATTAAAAATAGCAAATTATAACAACGAAACTGCAATTTTCTATTCATAAAATAGGATATATTCCTGTTGTAAATATTTTGTACCATTTTACACCGGAGGCTTTTCTTCACCCTTCGATATGTCCAACACAAGAATTGCATTCCTTGGGATCTGACGATGCAAACTAAATAGAGATCGATTCCAAACAATCGACAGAGATCGATTCCAAACAATCGATTTTAAAATTTCTTATTAATATCCATTTTACATGCATAAACTATCTTCTCTTGGAATCACACTTTCGCGAAAATAATTTTAAAAAACAACAGTTCTTTTGCTTGAAATAAAATTCAATGGAAGAAGTTTTTTACAGCAGAATTGCTTTTTTGCGTCATCTTTCGGAAACTGATAAACACTAACATAATCTCTTGTTCCAAGGTAGCTGAATTTACAGTTCGATACCTAACATGATCAAGCATTAATAGCATAGTAAATTGATAAAATCAACATTTAACAAGAACCAACGAACACCGCGTGGTCAGTTACAGTGAACTAACTCGTGACTAACACGGTGAACGAAAAGTATGACATCCTCGAGTTGCTAAATGAGTATTATGGTCTTTTTCCTGCAAAGGCCACACCAGTCTATAGAGGTCTTATTCATTTGACTATTCTTGGTCTCATATTGCATTAAATGCGGTGAAATGAATCTACCCCAGAGTACAGTAAAGGTATACTACGCTCCCCCCCCAAAAAAATGCGACAATTCTACTGGTCTGATTTACGAAATTCGCCTTGTGCTTTTCATGTCTCGAAAGTGCGACTAAGAATACATATTAGATTTATATATAGCATTGTTCTAATATAGGTATTTTGACATAAAATCGGGCTTTTTCTGAAATAACATGCAAGCTTTTTTCCATATTTCGATTCTACGACTCAAATTATGTCAAACTACCAAGTTTTGTAAAAATAGCCCGAATAGTTTTTAAAAAATTAGCTCTCAAAATTTTATCTCGTCAGTATTAATTGAATTTGGTAAATATTTGTTAATACCTCTTTTTTTTTATTAAGCTTATTTCAATCTTCCTTCCACATTTCGAAATTAAGGTTCATTTCAAATAAAATTCGCCCATATTTTATTATTTATTTTAAAAGTTCGTATTTTTAAATAATTTTTATAAATTTTTCGAAAACATTTTGAATAATAACCTATACAATTTTTAACATCATCTTAAAGTAGATGCATTTCTAGGCACGCCTGCAACAAATTAGAGTTTTTTATTAAAAATTTTCTAAGATATACATGAATTTACATAGCGGCCCGTTTTGAAACTTGGCATAGTTGTTATAAGCGATAATAACGCCAAATGTCGCGTACGCACTTTATTAAAGTTATTTGAAAGTATGAACGATGACTTTTTTCCGCTCGTCTACAGCGAAAAAAAGGAAAGGAAAATAGGTTGCTACAAAGTAAGAAGTTCGCCAAGTGAATTATTTTTGGCGCAAACTGAAAGACATGCGCTAAGATAATTCTTGAATTTTTCCTTAAATTTAGTACCAAATTTTACAAAATTTAATGTTTAGGCATAACTTGAGTCGTAGAATCGAAATATGGAAAAAAAAATGGCACGTCATTTCAGAAAAAGTACGATTTTGTGTCAAAATACCGCTATTAGAACAGTGCTATATATGAATCTAATATACATCTTAAGTCACACTTTCGAGACATGGAAAACGCAGTTTGAATTTCATCAATCGGCCCAGTAGAATGGGAGATATTGAACTGTACCTCTTTTTTTCCTTCCCGTAGTGTACGTGTTATTCTAAACACTTAAATAAAATAGCAGAAAATTTATCTGTCTGTAATTATCTAAATTTTCAACATTTAATGCATATGCAAACCTTTAACGTTCTTGAAATCGTTGGACGTCAAAAGTGATTGTTCTTCGATTACAGTGCTGTTAAGTGATGAATTCTTGACTTGTAATATAGCCAATAAATTATGTTTTTCTTTTTTCTTATAACAGTTCTTGGTGGTCGCTGAACTCTTGATAATGAGTTTTTCTTTCTTCTCCTTTTTACTTGGATGAACAATGGGAGAGATTTCTTCCATTTCGACAAGGCTAGACTGCTCAGATTCATTCAAGTGATGATGTGTTCTAACTTCATGGCTCGCTTCTGACATAGGCCTGAAAGTATATGTTTTTATTAAATTACTTTTTACTTTCCCTGAACATAATTTCGTATTTTGTTCATAAATATGTATATTAATCGCAAATCGCTGCGCTTTCTCATGATTTACAGTACTGGAGACCTGAAACAAAACCTCTCATGAACACCCTTCCTCTTCTAATTCTGTTCAATGTAGTAAATATCACTATTTTGAACTATATGAAATATTTTATGACTAACCTAATGATCTGCTTCCCCCCGTCCCATTTAAAAAAAAGTACTTTTCCTTTTTATGCTCTGCTTTTATAGTTTCACATTGTTGTACAAAATATATGCATTTTAAGCTAGAACCTTCACGTCTCTTCCCCTCCTTGAAAAAACTGTGCTAAAAAGAACACAGTGAAAATTCTTACTGATTTTATTGAAACCTTATTTTAAATTCTTTACCAATTTAATAATCAAGTATCTGACCAGGTCTGCAACAAATAAAAGGTTCTCATATTCATCTGACATCATGAATTCCAAATGTGGTTGGTAGCCATAAAGTAACAGAGACTGACTGCGCAAATTAGCATTAATTTACAAATCGAGCCTCAACTAAATGCTATCAGTCGCAAAAGAGAACGCAAGACAATGGTAAAGCGCAAGACAATGGTAAAGCGTTTGAATTTTAAAGAACGATATAAAAATATATATACTACACCTAAAGGACCTTTTCTTTTTTACCATTTAAAGACACACATGAGTTGCGAGAGCATTTGGGCTAACGCCATATTGAGCTAAAAATATTTAAAAACATCATATCTTTAGAATTTCCTGTAGTCAGTCTCGCTCACTGGAGATAAAAATGTTTTATTCCATATAGTGTTACCACCGCTCGCTTTGAAATTCTTGAATAAAAAATTCTTTAAAGTTTTGCAAAATATGAAATAGAAAATAAAAATTCAATATTTGATGATTCTAAGTACCGTTGTTTTTCCACAGTCGGAGAAACATACATGCATTCACGTAGATTTTTTATTATTTAGTTTCTTTAAATATAATACAGGGCGATAATATTTAGTGGCAAAAATTTGTAAAAGGATTCGGGCATTTAAAGTAATTCGACGCAAAATGTTCTTTTGAGACTAACAGTCGTTCTGGGCTAACGCTTATTTTGGCTAAAAAAAAACACGAAATCTGAAATTTTTCTTCTTCATTTAAGTTTCAAAAGCCAAATTAAAAGAGAAAAATTAAAATTTTACATATTTTATGGAGGCCCAAGGCACACGCTCCGTTTTGATTTATAATAACTTAAATTAGGCCCTCCACACACACACACACGCATATATTTATAAAAGAAAGGAATTCTAAATCCTAGAAAAAGCTCTTTAAAAACGCCTGAAGTTACCTACCTATCTTAATTACAGAAACACTTTGTAAAATGAGTTACTAAGTAAATTACAAATTATGAACTAAGAAACATTTTAAAACAACAGAAAAACTTGAAAAAAAGCGCACAAAAAATATTTTGTTAATCTTCTCTGTTCAAACAGAACTTGTCAAGGGAAAAGTGCTTTGAAGTTGATTAACCAAGTTGATTAACCAGACCATGCAAACATGTTTCGCCTGACAAATCCATTGAGACTTCAAACGGTATTAAGCGAACTCAAATTTCTTTACAAATTTAAACTTAACAAAAGTCTCCCTAGATTTGCCCCTTTTCCCGTCATGTGTGCGTGTTCTAAAGCATTCAAAAGTTAAAATAAAAAGTTAATAAAAATTATACAAAGTACTATAAATATAACTTAAAACTGAAACTTAATTAAAAGTAAATCCTAAAACAGAATTGGCCTAGTAAGGCTAACGTTCAAAAGCAAGTAAATGCAAAAGAATAAAAATATTCAAACAATTCTCAGATATGAAAATTAAACTTGAAAGTCCTATGTAAACATAAAATTAAGGGGCACAGGTTGCGTGAAAGAAAAAAAACTTAAGTCTTTTTTTAAAAAAACTGTGACGGTAAAGACATGGGCATTAAATATAGGGAGGATCATTTTGCTCAAAATGTAAAAAGAATTTTAATAGAAGTAAAAACTAGAAAACATACCTTGCGGTTGACTCGAGCTCTGGCTATAATTAAGCTGTGCAAAATCCGCACGAGAAAAGGTTGCCTAGCCAGCCAAATCTCCTGATCTTACTCCTATTGAAGACGCTTGGGATGTTCTTGGGAGGGGTACTACAATATGGCAACCCCCATCCAGAACCATTCAGGAGTTAAAACTGCTCTGGTGGAGCAGTTGGTGCAACTTCTCCAGCACTCCTGATCTCTCTATTTAACACCATGCCTACTCATTGTGCATCTTGTCTGTCTGTCAGAAATGACGATACACCATACTAGCCACATTTTCACTGCCATCTTTCAACCTCAGGTTTGGACCACACTGGATTGGCCATAACTCATGCAAATGAATGATATTTTTATTGTTGTTTTGTACACATTATTGTCATACAATAAACTATAACCATACCCAGTTTCATTTATTTCTAGCCAGTATTTCTCAGGATATGCGAAAGGTTGTTCCATCTCTTAATTTTGTCCATCAGTATAGTTAGTATTATAAGCAACTGTAATGTAAAGAAGGAATTTTAAAGAATTAAATCTAATTATTGTCTGTTCAAGGAATTCTTTTGTATTAGGAGCCCATTATTACATTGTATTACTTTACTAAATATATTAGTGTTGCGGATTTTGCATATAAGTAAATAGATTTAGTGAAATTATATGTGAAATTGTGGTATTTTCTGTATAATGATAACGTGAAATGCTTAAAAGAGATGATGCTCTGCTGGAAAAATAAGAATACAGGGGCAAATCTATTTAACTTTGAGTAAATGGCTATCTCGCTAAATTGGCGAGCTATGGCCAAGCTTACAATGGTTTTTGACCATTTGGCGACATTTTGGTCTGTTCCCTATATAACTGGTACTGTAACTGAATAACTGTTATTGATCCCTATGTGTAACCGTATCCGGCCCCTATATATAATTTTAACCGCATATGTCTTCCTGTAATTTCGAAAAGTGGAAAGTACTAGAGATTTCTTTGGGGTCGGGGGGGGGGGAAACTATATAACCTCGAAGAGACATCAGTTCTCAGTTTTATCAGCTCAGATTCAACTTCGGAGTATTGAGGGATCTCCGAGCGATCTCGTTAAGCAATTTGGTTAAACAAATAAATACAGCATGAAAGCTTTACCAGAGAACGAGAAATCCTACTGAGAAGCAAAGCCTTAACCATCTCAATGATGCTGTCAGGTCTCTTACCAATAAACAGGTACAAAATGACTGGACTAACTATTTAAATTCCCTTTCCAGGGATGAGAATTCAGTCTGGAAAGCAATGTCAAGATTCAAGAAATGCTATATTCAAATTTTTCCCCTTAAAGGCCCTGATAGGATCCACTACACCGAAACTGAAAAAGTAGAATTTTTAGCAACGCATCTGGAATCTTAGTTTTGCACGAACAACATAAAAGACACAGCAACCGAACACATAGTCTCTGACTTTCATTTAGGCACATATTAAGCCCACTCGCAAACAACATAGTCCCAAGCCTACCATCAGAAGTACTTGACTATGTAAAGAAGTTCAAATCCAAGAAAACTCCTGGCATTTACTGCATCAATAATGAAAGGATTAAGATGTTACCTCTCAAGCTCATTTTCAAGCTAACAAAAATCTTCTATATCATTTATTAGAGGGCAGTATTTCCCGGCCAGTTTGGAAAATTGCAATGATTACACCAATACTGAAACCCAACAAATGTGCTTCGAAGTCTGCGTCATATAGGCCAATAAGACTTTTACCATGATTAAGTAAACTCATGGAAACTGTTATCCTGACAAGGGTGAGGAAGCACCTGGATGATAAATTATCTTAATCCGTCCACAGCTCGGTTTTAGGAGAAACTTATTAACATTCCACCAGCTGTATAGAATCGTGAAGCATATCTCTGATGGACGTAACAGAAAAAATACGCAGGTGAATTATTCATGGACGTAGCTAAGGCTTCTGACCGTGTTTGGTTGGATGTACTAAACTAGAAAATACACACTCTGGGTTTCACAGAGTGCATTACAAACATTATTAAATCCTACCTAACTGGTACACACCTTGTCATTCACATCTCAAATACATATTCTGTTCGCCGAGCTATCTTGGCCGGTGTTCCGCAAGGGTTCTTATTAGGTCCCACTCTTTTCCACATGCTAAACATAGCTGCGAAGGCTTCAACATCTGTGAACGACACATTTGTGTTGCCAACATTACACTTGCAAAGTACGCTGACGACAGAGCGATCCTTGCACGAAATGCATTTCTTAGTCCATTCATTCAACACCTTCAAAAACATACGCATGCATTAGAGACCTGGCTAAATAAATGGAAAATACAGGTTAATGTCAGTAAGACAGCTGCAGTCATGTTTACTAAAAAGAAAATTATTCATAAAATCCGTCAATTATGTGCTACTACCCTGCCCTGTGCTAAGCAAGTCACTTACTTTTCCTCGCAAGTCTCTTACATGGTTCCCGCACATACAAGGTGTTATAAAGAAGATTCGAGTGCTTAAAGCAAAACTCTTCTCCGTAATTGTTCGTTTGTTAAGTGCGCCTTAATTGCTCGTCGTAATGTTTCATCCATAGACAGCAAGTTACTCATTTAGAAATCCATTTGCGTCCCATGCTATGTTACGCTTCCTGCAAAACTAGCAGAAAAAGATTCTAGACAGCGCAGAGCTGTATTGTGCGTCAGATTTCTGGCACACTCTGGTATATGCCCAATAACTGAATTTACGAGGAATTAAAAGTTGTTCAATCTCGTGCTTACTATTATCACTTAGCCAAAAATTTTCCTGCCAAGATGAGAACCTTATACAGAACTGAACTAAATATCTACAACTATGATTACCGGAGTACTGCTAATAACTAAAGGCCTATGGCAATACTGAACGCTAGCGTAATTTTGGAGGATTTGATGTACCTTTTCATATACTGTCTTATAAATTTATCTTACTTTAATATATATATACTCTGTAAATATTATTTATTTTTCTTTGGTATCAAGTAATTCGCGCTTACTTCATATATATTTATGTATTATTAGTCATCAGAAGACCACCTTTCTAGATTGGTACCTTGCCTTAAAATATTATTAAAAAAAATCCTCATAAATTTATTCTCCTTTGGACTAGTTATTCCTTGAAATCTATTTAGAAAACTGCAATTTTGTTCGATTTGCGTTTGGGCCTTGTGTCCCGGCACCCTTGTACTAAAGCACAGTTCAACCACATTTCTCAGATTTTTCAGTTCAGAGTTGACTTTGGAGTACTGAAATATCTCCCTGTGAGCTTCGCTCTTTAGGTGTGCATTACATTGAGCTGTATTTAACGTACTTAGCAGTTTGAAGTATGACTACTTGTGCTATGTGATACTAAGAGGTGTACGAGTATTTTTGTGTAAAGTTCCAGAAAGTTCAGAGTCCGGGTGTTGTTGTTGCGGAGTAAAAGGCGGCTATCTCTCTCTGTCTAGATAAATCTAGACAGATGTTAGATAAATCTAGACAGAGTATCGGGGGTTTTTATAGCAGCGATGGCAGGGAGCAGTCTGACTAAAAAATGGCGAGACTCAGTACTTATGGTGGCGGTTATATAACATGCCAGAATGTTCTCAAAAGTACTGTTCTAGGGAGAAGATCTTGAAATTGCGGAAAGTTGATTAGAGGTTGCCTGTTCGAGTAGAGGAAAGCCATCGTAATTTTTATACTTTACATATATATAAATGTACGGCTACACCACTTTACAAACTTATGTTATGCGTGATGCGTGAGTGTAGTGTGTTTCGCTGATTTTGTTTGCGTTCAGGCGGTCTCTTGAAAACAATTACAGATTTATATTGTAAATTAGAGTGCATAGTTTTAAAATGATTACTGCATTGACTACGAAAAAGGATTAATTTGCCATTTTACATTCACATCCTAAATATAGCGGCGAAGGATGATCTTCACTTCTGGTCTAAGTGAAACCAAAAATTAAGTAACTTTCATTCTATTTGCGATTTGCCCCCGATTTTGCTTTTTACATGTACTTAACTTTTACTCACTTCCGAATCGGATTGGTCAATATCAAGCTTCTTTGTTGTGATATCTATCGACTTTATTTGTGTGTGTTAATCTGAAAATATATAATATGCACATAACATCCACTTTCAACACTTTCAAAACAAATACCAAAGAATTTGTAGGGAGAATTTATAGGTTTCCCCTCAAATTCTTTAGTTATACATCACAAGAATACCACATTCGGTACCAAGACCTCACAAATATACACTGGTGTGCAAAAATTAAGGACGAGACGGTTTTTTCAATATAACTTTGTACACAAGCTTTCCAAATCAACACATTTAATACCGTAAGATTCCCAATACGTAAGAACATAAGTAATGTAAGGAACACTTACTAAAAGAGAAATTAGAGGGATAAAAAAGAAACTTTATTGAAAACGTAGCATGGAGCGCAATGGGACTGAAGGCCGAAATATCCCTGTGATGGGTGTCCAGCAAGAAACATCCGGTCTTTAATAGGGGATATGATCTCCCCTGACTGCTAGGCAGGTTTCACAGCGTCTGCCCATGCTGAGAATGAGGGTGTCAATGAGTTGTTGAGGCATTGCTGCCCATTCGTCTTGCAGCGCCAATCGAAGCTCCGGAATCGTTACTGGTGGTAAGATACGAGCTGCCAAGCGTCTGTCTAGAAAATCCCATACATGCTCGATGGGATTGAGATCCGGAGATCGTGCCGGCCAATCCATACGTTCAATATCCTCACTCTCTAAGAGCTATTCGGCAGCTACTGTGCGATGACGTGGTGCATTGTCGGCCATGAAAAGGAACTGCGGACCCATAGCGCCTCTAAAAAGACGCCCATATGGAAGAAGAATCTCGTTACAATAACGGGTCCTGTTGACTGAACCTACGTCGAAGACGTGAAGGTCTGTACGACTACCAAGCATGATGCCTCCCCAAACGAGAACACCGCCACCTCCATACCTGTCCCTTTCAATGATGCTCGAGGGATGATTGCGGCTTCCCCGCTCTCTTCAGATGAGTATGCGATGAGAATCGCTACTCAGACTAAATCTGCTCTCATCTGTACTCGTCCCCATTCATTGTCTCTCCAATTCCGGTGTTCCCGGCACCACAGAGAACGCCTTCTCCGATGGGCAGGCGTTAGAGGTACACACCGTACAGGGCGTCGTGCAAACAGACCACCACAGTGCAGTCTTGTGGCCACGGTAAAACGCGATATCGGTCGTCCAGTCGCCTGTGTCGTGTGTCTAGCGATTTCTCCCGCTGTCTGCCGCCTGTTTCTTCTGGCCTGTAAGGCAATATACCGGTCATCTGCGGGTGTGGTTCCTCGTGGACGACCACTACTAAACCCCCGGATAGCTGTTCCTGTAGTTTGAACTTGTCTCCAAAGTCGTAAAACGATGCTGTGAGCAATTTCGAACTCCGCAGCCACACTTGTCACACTTCGGCCTTCCTCCAACTTCCCAATGATTCGACCTCGGGTAAAAGCATCCAGATGTCGTCTAACAGATTGATTATTCGCCATTTCTCGCTGAGGCAGCAACTCGGTGTGATTTTAACTGCTATACGGCGTGTAATCTCTTTGCCAGAAATACTGATCTTTCACCGACAACATGCTTTATACTACTCAGACACTCCCCCATTACGTCTACCTGCATATCTGCGCATGTGCTACCGTACATCACCTTACTTAATCTCCTGATTGGTCTTTCTGTGCGCTCTGCCTCTTCGTTCAGCTGATATGCTAATTTTTCGACTTCGTCCTTAATTTTTGCCCACCAGTGTATACTGATGGTCAACTCAATCGGTAAATTTTCACTACATATTGGAGGATTTGGGGAAGAATTTTAAATGTGCCTTATACACGGATTTTCAATTTTGGCTACATTTTTTGCAGCCAAATCTTATCTGTCGGCTAATACAAAGATCGGCATGTGTTCGGAAATATAATAAGTTAAACTATAAAAAATGAGGTGCGCAGTTCTCACATTGAAATAATTTTCGTGATCTGCCTTTTGGGATTAGTGACGAAATTATATCCAAATTATCCTGTGTGATGGTGCTGATCTTACTTACTTCATACTGCCCGTGTCGTTAGACTTCTTCCCACGAACCACATTTTTCTTATCAATCGGACAGGCAGGTCTCACCCATTTCAACCAGTTTTCTATGCAGTACTCATGGAACTGTAAGTAGTGAATTATTCTGAAATTCGTGTTTATTAAATTTTATAATTAATTAAGCACTTCTATGAACTTATTTCACATAGTGTGTATTTGAAAGAAAGTAAAGTAACTCGTGATTATCTTTTATTTTACGGATATAATATTAGCAACTTATCGCAGAGAATACAAGAGCTGATTTTAATCTATACACATTCACATAAATATGGCAAAATTATTGTAGCATGTTACGTAAATTTTTATGTGTATCTAATTTAAGTTTAATTATGTGTTTAATTATGTGTATCTAATTTGAGTTTCATGTATTCTGTACTATTTTTATTTGTTTATTTATTAAATTTATTTTGTGTCGTTATTTTGTATTTCTTTACTGTGTCAATTCTACTTAACAAAATCAGCGGCTATTTAGATGTCTTTGCATGTGTTTATTTCAAGTATTACGTTGAAAATCTTCTAATTCTAAACCGACTCATATTCAAATTATAAGGATAGCTCAAGTACAGCCAGAGATATAAGCAAAAACCACTGTACTCTTCTTAGCGAAGCGACGTATGACATTTCTTGCCAAATTGCAGCATTCCGAATTTTCGGAAAGCACTCATCGAATCCCAAGAGCGTATTTTTTGCGCAAGTTCTTACCCTCCAGAGAAAAGTCTACGAGCAGGATGTTTTGTTAATATCTTGCTCGATAATAACTGCTTTAGATTTTTTGCTCTCCCAGCTATGCGGCCGGTGAACGGCACGTAGCCAGTTTGAGACCACTGATGCAGAGTGTCATATATACAAGTAAAGCTGCACAAAAGTTTTAGATCTGATTTTTATAAAACTCTTTATCTGGACAATATAAAAATCATCTTTCTTTTGCATAAATATTATGCTTCTAGCCTTGAAGTTGGTTATTTCAATTTCCTAGAATCCTTTGTGTTTCCATCGGTTTCGTCAGTCCCAAGATTTAAAAATTTACCCAAAACTTCTCCAGAACATTAAGTTGGCTTTAATGAGTTTTGTAGTAAAATTATAAGTTTTTGTTCCTGATAAATGCGCAGTTGAAAGTCTGTCAACTCTGACTAATTTTGCATCACGTAGAAAGCATTTCTTTCAACCTTATGACAGTGAATAAAAAAAGGATTTGGGGGCAAAACTATAAGGTAAGTTGTGCCCCGCGCAACGAACGTAATCCGTTTCCCGATAACTTTCATTGTAAGTATCGTTCGTTAGGCGCAACGCTATTGCCGATAGATTAAGGATTCATTTAATCTATTCTCGATTTTGATACGCAGAAATCACAGAATTCATTTGTGGAAAACATGTCTCTACAAGAGAACAAGAGAAAAAAGTCGAGAATATTCTGGTTAAACTGCACAGCTGGCACCATCTATTGACTTAAAAGTGAACATAAAAAAAAAAAAAACTTAAAAATAAATTCTTGGAAAGATGATGCTAAAGTTTAAGTGAACAAAAAAAAAAAAAAAAACTTAAAAATAAATTCTTGGAAAGATGATGCTAAAGTTTCATCCAAATTGAGATTATAAACCTGAACGGAAAGATTTTTATGACTCGGAAAATCCTCCAGAAATCTAGTTCACAAACGGAAGACGTATTTTGAGGAACTTTGGTTACAGATAAAAGAGTAATGAGAATTTTTGACAAGCACTGATTTGCAACAGAGTATTTATATACAAACGTAAGTTTCAAGCTCTTTCGAGCGAAATTTCAAGGCTCCCCTTTTTGACCAACGTGTATTAAACCACACTGGGCAGGAATATCACCGATACCCTATGCGTTCATATCTGGAATTAGGCGTCTATCAGTTTGATTATTAAAGAGCTCATTCCATTATATGGCGAATTAGGTTTCCTGTAGAAGTTTAAAATCCATAAAAAAAACTTTCATTTCTTTTTAATGATTCCAATTCTAATCCGTCTTTACCGTCAGTTTTCCAAGAATTTGTTTCTTAGTTGCTTTTCGTTCTCTTTTCTGTAATATATTGCACTAGGGTATTAGTTTTCTATCGTCAGCTAGAACATTTTAAAATTTGTCTCTGTGGCACTCGTTTAGCCACATGGGTCCTTTCCGCCATTTTCTCTCCCGTAGCTAAAGAAGGCTCTTATTAAAATGCGAAACTACAGTTCCGTAAAATTCACTTACATGACACCGATTGTTGCTGCTTATTAGTATTTGCATTTATTCAATAAATTGTCACAAAGACATCTATGACAGTTATAAAAATATTGTGTCTAAAGAGGGACTAAAATATTTATTACAAATGAAATTAAACTAAAGAGAATATACGAATAACGGCGAGAATAACACATACTTACATTATGCCCACACGGTATGCAAGCCACTCTATCTCCAATTCGATATTTATTATGGCACAAGCCACAGAACTTATTCTTTTTTGAATGGAAACTATTTTCACGTACTATAAATACTGAAATAG
The DNA here is from genome assembly GCA_000611955.2 of Stegodyphus mimosarum. Taxonomy (NCBI): domain Eukaryota; kingdom Metazoa; phylum Arthropoda; class Arachnida; order Araneae; family Eresidae; genus Stegodyphus; species Stegodyphus mimosarum. Next base: position 113,124 of record KK121362.1, on the reverse strand, counting down.
AATTTATGATTTCCTGGGATGTGACATGATTACTGAAAGAAAAAAAGAAATTGTTCTTAACACGATTTGATTCAGCTCAATTTCTCAGTTTGTTTATTTGTATCGATTCTTGAAATTATAGTTTATTCCCACTTCTACCTATTCGATTTTCTTTAGATTTTCACTAAGATATATTTGTGGTGACACACAAAATTTTGAATTTAGTGAGGAAATTTTTCTTTCAAATTCTTGAATAATGACCGAAGATTTTGATTTTCACACTATCGGATAAATCAAAAATAATCTTCTAAATGAATAGGCTTCGAAATTTCTAACAACTTTTGACGAATTTCAGTGGCTTTTAAAAAATCGTTACTTTTTCAACTATCGTGCAGTTGTTAATGAGATTTTTAAATCATGAGGATTTAATTTATGACCTTAACAGATGATGAAACTGGACGTCTAAATTAAACAATAATTTAAAAGCATTGAAACAATTCTCACACCAGATTAGAAAGAATAATTTTTTTCTGCGTTCAGATGTAGCGATTATTATACTTTTAGCATTCCACATACTAAAAAATAAATATAAATTAGTTTAAATTAGAAATGCAAGTCAAGTTTCAAAGTTAGAGGACCGTGTTTCCTCTACTTTGTGTCTTCGCTTAAGCTTGCCGGCAAGAATTTGTGTTGATTCTCCGATGGCAGTTGGTGAGGGTAAGTCAAGGTCTAAAAGAGATTTTGTTCAAATTGCGAATACATTCAGTACCGTAACTGTATAAATGTCTGCCTAACATGCACCATAATAAGTGTTCCCCTTAGTCTCAGCAGTCCCCATCATGCACCTTTTTTCCATGTTCTGGTCCTTATTTCAATGCTCCTCGTTTAGCGTGGTCAGTTGCAGGATGACACACTACTAAGCTCTTTATATATATATATATATACTTTAAATTCCATCGACGGGATCCAGCAGGCTGAAAAGCACCTAACCCAGTGGGCCAGCTGTTCCGTCGATGGCGAAAAGAAAGAAAGTTTATTTTAAATTTGTATTGAGAAGCTTACTATTCTACTCGCAATACAGCGGAAGTTATATTTCGGTTAATATCAGTTTGTATTACCGTTAATAAATGTTTTATTCTGATTTTACTTTGGCAGTGGTATTTCTGGTTACAAAAGCAGGTGGGATTTACGGGTGCTTTGGATAGCTGGTACTTCAAATTTAAGAGCGCAACCATACAAACGGCATAAACGCTTTCATCTAAAATAGTTTCAAAGGTTGGTATGCTCTGCAATAAAAATACATAAATAAATAAAAAAAAATAATAAAGTTCTATATCTTCCGTTTTACTGGACCGATCGACAAAATTTAATTTGCGTTTTTCATGTCTCGAAAGCGTTCTTTTCGTATCTCGACTCTACGACTCAAATTATGCCTAAATATTAAATTTTGTAAAATTTGGTGGGAAATTTAAAAATTTATCTTGGCGCCCTTTTTCAATTTGCTCTAAGACTAATTCACTTGGCGAAATTTTTAATTTATGGTTACCTATATTCCTTTCCCTTTCACTGTGCACGTACAGGAAAAAAATGCATTTCATTCTTTGCAATTATTTTAACAAAAAGCTTAAAACGCAGTTGACGTTATTATCGCTTATAACAAAAATGCGCTAATATATAAATTCATATATATCTTGGAAAATTTTGAATACAGAAATCTAAATTTTTGCACGTATGCCTGGAAATACATGTATTTTAAGCTGATGGTAAAAATTTTATTGGTTGTAATTCATTTTTTTTCCGAACAATTTATAAAAATTACTAAAAAATGCAAATTTAAAAAATAAACTAGAAAATATCTGCGAATTTTATTTGGATTGAACTTAAGTTTGGAACTGTGAAAGAAGGAATCAAGTAAATTTAATAAAAAAGAGGTATTAATATATTCCAAATTCAATTAGCACTGAAGAGATAATTTTTTAAAAACTACTCTTGCGATTTTAGAAAACTTGGCACTTTATCATAATTTTATTCGATAGAATAGGTGTGTCGAAAAATAGGTGTGTCGTTTCAGAAAAAAGGTCCGATTTTGCATTAGAATATGTATGTTAGAACAATGGTATATATAAATCGCGCTTTCCAGACATGAAAAACATAAGTTAAATTTCATCAGTCAACCCAGTAGAGGGGGAGGCATACTTCGTAAGAGCACATCTGTACCGTTACCGTGGGAGTGGCTTCTAGAATGGACCAATGGGCTCCCAGTAATATTTCTGTAATGTCACATGACCTTTGCCGCGCGTTAAACAAGGTGGTTGAAAATGTTTTGCCATGCAGTTTCCTGTACAATATAATTAAAGCATCGGTGACTGTGAAAATTTTCTGTGCGAAGTTAGATAAAATAGAAGCATAATTACGTCAGTAAAAGAAGTCTTAGCATTTTTTATTACAGTCTATATGAAGAAGATGTTCTATAATAATAGCCAATGCACAATTTTATTTGTGGATTTTTTTAATTTGTATTCCTACACATTTAGTGTATTTTCAGCTCAGTGAAAAATTATTATACACTTGAATACTCTTAAACCACAGGTGTTAGTAAATGCACAAAGAGACTAATTGTAGCTTCAATCATTTTTCTCAATATAAAAAGCGATATATGCCCCAAACATTAATCCGAATAATAATGCATGATAAGTTTCGCGAAAGTGAAATGTTGACGATTAAAATCCTAACTAATATTATAAATGCGAATGTCAGTTTGTTTGTTACGCTTTCACGCCTTAATTACTTAACCGATCATCATGAAGTTTTCAAGAAATATTTTTGATAGATTAGAAAAGGTTATAGGCTATAAAATGTAACTTATCTGTTGAAACTTAAGCTATATAATAGGTTTTATAGCTTAAAATGACTGTCTTTATATAAACATTAAAAGTTTCACAACGATAAGTTAAACGATGTAAAAGTTTATCTGCGCACGAAGGAGCGTGGCTTAAACCACGCAAACATTTTTAACCTTTTCTAATATACCAAAAATATTTCTTGAAAATTTCATGATGATCGGTTAAGTAGTTAAGGCTTGGAAGCGTAACCTTTATTAATTAAGCGTTTATTAATTTTTATATGTTTGATTTATTATTTAAAATCCTTCAGGAATTCCCGCTTTGGGCTCTTCGTTCATAAACATTTTTCAGTCATTAGGAAATATACGTAGCAGTTTTACTAGATTTCGTGGCGATACACGTATTTTTAAAATTCATGCGGTGTTTGAAACTTATGTAAGGACAGTTTAATTTTTTACAGTTTTTTTTCCATTTTCGAAATGCCTCGCAAACGTAATTTAACATATCTAGAATTTCATCTCGGGCCCGGGCAGCAAAAATTGCTCGATGCCAAGAATCTTCGGTACATGCACAATTAAGAAGACAAGAATAAGCAAGGCGGCAATCTGTTTTGAGAACTGATGAAACAATTTCTCAAATACAAAAAAGATTAGAGGCCAAACTTCCTGTCAAGCTTCTATGAGAGCAGCTGAGACGCCTCTCCAAACATAACTCTGCTTGACAGAACAACTTCAACGACAAGCTGCTTTGAGAGCTGCTGAAACACCTCTCCAAACGCAGATCCGCTTGGAAGAACAAAATGAACATCAAACTGCTTTGAAAGCTATTGAAACGCCTCTTCAAACACAGATTCGCTTGAAAGAACAAGCTCAACAACAGGCAGCTATTACAGCGAAAGATTATCCAGAAAAATTGTAGGCTAGAAGAATCGTTCATGCAGAAATGCAAACCGAACACCGGCGAAATTTCGTGCATAACAATTGGTCCGTATTTAATGATTCTGGACTTTAATAACTTTAATACGATCTTTCAATTGATTACCATAATCATCCACTAATTGTTATCAGTTCGATGAGTAAAAAATGCCAGTTTTGCGATGCTTTAAAATGGAAAGATGAAACTACAGGAATGTGTTGTTCCAATGGTAAAGTTTCGCTTTCTTTACTTGGTGAACCAGAAGAGCAGCTGAAAACTGTATATTTATATGATACAGATGAATCAAAGCATTTTTTAAGTAAAATCAGAAAATTGCTTCCAAATGACATCTTTTGGAGTAGACAAAGAGATAAGAATGCCCGGGTTTTCACCAACTTTTACCGTACAAGGCCAGATATATCATCGAATTGGTTCACTTTTTCCAACAGATAATGAACCGCATAAATATTTGCAAGTTTATTTTATGGGTTAAGACAAAAATGAAGTAAGCCGTCGTTGTCAGTATATTGATGGAGTCGAGAGAGATATAGTATTGAAAATTCAAAGAATGTTACATGACCCCAATGTTGTGATAAATACCTTCAAAATTGCAATAGAAAATTGGCCTCAAGTCAATTATAAAGTCTTCATTCATGCTGATCGAACTCCACATGACAAACATGAGAGGCGCTATAATGCACCGACAATTAATCAAGTTGCTGTCTTAGTTACTCGAGACCCATGCTCTCCGCGAGATATAGTGTTACGATCACATGATAATACACTGACGCGCGTAGCAGATACTCATAAATTTTACGATGCTTTGCAGTACCCATTAATTTTTTAGTAAAGAGCAATTGGGATACCATTTTCATATTCCACAGATTAAGCCAAGTACAAAACTGCCAGTCCTCAATAAAAAACGTTTCCTGCATGGATTTTTACATCTATCACATGATGCTTTGAGAGAATGATTTCAACCTCCTTCCGCGGTCGAAGCAGCTCTTTTATCAATTCTTAGTAGATATGTATATCAAAGTAGACAGCGAACGCCTTCGTTACATTTCTTTAAACCAGACACAACTACGAGTTGAAAATTACATTCGCCTACAAGGTGCAATTAGCACAGAGGGTAATATTAGTCCCAACGACTTAGGCAAGATGGTTATCCTTCCCTCCACTTTTGTGAACAGTCCCCGCTATCAGCATGAAACACAAGACACTTTCGCCTACGTATGCACTTAGGCCTGACCTATTTGTAACTTTTACCTGTAATCCTACACTGAAAGAAATAACAGAAGAACGTATGCTCGGACAAAGAGCCATGATCGACATGACATAGTTGCCCTCGTGTTTCGTTTAAAAGTTCAAAAGACAAACTGTTCAAAAGACTGTAACAACAAAAGGAAAAATATTTGGAAACGTCCAGTACCGACATGTACTCCACTGAATGGCAGAAACGAGGTCTGCCACATGTCCACATTCTTATTTGTTAAAACAAAAGCTGCGATCTAACCAAATAGATAACATTATAAGCGCCGAAGTCCCGGATCCAGAACTAGATAAGAATTTGCACGAGATCGTAATCAAAAACATGATTCATGGTCCCTGTGGAGCTCACAATCTAGCATAACCTTGCATGAAAAATGGCAAATGTGGGGGAAAGTTCCCTCGGGAGCTACTAAAAGAAACAGTGCACAATGATAAGGGTTACCCTTTATACAGACGAAGAGCACCCGAAGATAGTGGTAGAAGAGTTATGATTCAAACTCGCAGTGGGGTAGACAAGACTTTTGATAATAGCTGGGTTGTGACATATTCACTCGTTCTATGTAAATTATTTAATGCTCACATTGATGTTGAAGCCTGCAACTCTGTTCATACGATTAAATATATTTGTAAATATATCAATAAAGGGAGCGACCAGGTGATCTTCAATCTGCGTAACGAAGGTGTGTTGTAGCCTCTGAATGAAATATAAACCTATCAAACAGGGCGATATGTTAGTAGTAATGAGGCAACGTGACGGTTCCTTGGTTTTTCATTATATGAAAGATACCCGACTGTTACACATCTTGCGGTACATTTAGAAAATGGACAGCGTGTTTTTTTAATGAGAATAATTTTCAAGAAAGAATTTTATCTCCTCCTAAAACCCCACTGGCCGCTTTTTTCAAGCTTTGCCAGACAGATACTTTTGCGAAAAGATTATTGTATTCCGAAGTTCCCGTTATTATTATTATACTCATAAAAGGACGGCAACGTCGCGTTCAAGGTACGCCTGCTGAAAATTGGCCAGGGGTTAAATCATCGGACGCTCTTGGTCGTGTCTACAAAGTCCATGTAACGAATTTTGAATGTTTTTGTATGTGCATTGTAAGGTTTATCCTAATTTTATTAACAGTTATTTTAAGTTATGCTTCTTTTCTTTCTACTTTCAGCTTAGAATTTCTTATCAGAACGTAATTTCAGAAACGCAGTGAATGCAAGTGAGTAAGAGTACTATTTAAGTCGATGTTTCACAGACTTCGAGAGAGATTCTGATTCCCTGACTAGCGCGCGTTTGCCTTTTGGCTACGTTCTCTCTTAGATACTATGCTCGGCCATACTTTAAGCCCTTGCTTGGCTTCGCCGATTTAATTAATATTTAGGGGACAACTACTTAGAATCCTGATAGCTTCAGCTATATCTTTCCGGTAGCTTTGTTAAGCTTACTTCAGTTTAATTTCATAATTATTTAAGTTCAAGCCCAAGTGGAGGGTTTGTGTACGTTCCCAGTTAGGAACTGATTGTAATTATTCTGAAAAATAAAGGGTAGTTAACCCTTCATTAGTCTTATGTGTTTATTCACACACTTAAGCGATTGTTCGCTTGTTAGTGTTTGTGGGGGTCTAAAATTGAGCATTAGATTAACCCCACATTTGGCGCCCCCATTTGTTCTTAACGAACCATCCGCTAGGTAGTGAAGATTTCTCGTTCACCCCTCCCACCTTTCAGTTCCCTCAGCCAGAACCAAACCCCATGGAGAGATTCGGATTTATCGTGGAAACTACGAGAGCGGCGATGAAGCTAACAGCAACTTTTGATGGAAGAGGATCCGTAATGACTTTTCCGGAGCAGCTGGATTTACATTTCACGTTATATCCTGTCAACCAGCCGCAAATGATTATCGCTACGACTAATTTAAAAGATCAAGCCCTCAAGGTAGCTGGTACAAGGTCAAGCTGTTACAAGAATATTGGCAAGAGTTTGTTGAGAGATCCAGGATTCGAAACGTATACTTGGGAAAATTTTTAAAATTCGCTATTGAAAGCATTTCCAGTTGTGAGAGAAAACCCGAATCAGAATTATTCAGTAAATATCAAACTAATTTTGACGAATTAACGGACTTCATCTTAAGGAAGATCCATATTGTCAAATTATCATATAGAGGTCCGACATAGAAATCATCGAAATAATTTTACCGCGGTTGCTTCCGTCAACTCAGGACTTTCTGGAACTTAGAAATCGGCAGACGCTGGAAAGCTTATTCGAACTAGCTGTCAAATTTCAGAGTAGGCGAAGGGCCGAAAAAGCGCGTGCGAACAATTTTAGGCAGTATTCAAGGTTTTACGCCCAAACGGAACCTCAAGGTCAGCAAAATTCCTATCCGCAAGAGGAGAAAGTAACAAAGCTAGATAAGAAAAAAGCTGGTCAGACCAAAGCGTGGGGAAATAAAAATAGGTCATAGGTCATAGGTCATCGCTGGTTTAATAGCTGTACGACCCTGAGATCTTTACCTATCTATATTTGTCCTTAAAGGCATCCTAAAAGAGAAAATTTTAAAAATCCATAATGATGGAACCATCCTCTGCACTTATTTGTGCTGTATAACTCCCGATGCGGCATATTGGTTGTAACAGTAAAACATCTGTGAGATAATTGTAGCAATGGCATAAAGCACAATTTGGTATATCTTTCTCATCACAGGTGCTACGGGTGTAGCGTCCTCCTTGGGGGGGGGGGGTGGTTGAGGTACATATCTAAAGTGGGCGGAGCATAGCTGCACTGACTAGTCATATTATTTAAACACATTTTCACAAATCTATGCCTTCCGGGAGCGCAAAGTCCATTTCGCTTTGCCAGTAAAATAATAATTGAGTAAAAATTAAAGATGAAAGTAAGGTAAAAAGTAAAAAACACTATATACATTATGTACAACGATCACCATAACTCATTACGGTGGATCGTTCTTGGTCTTTTGCAGCGTTGAATGACTGTAAAGTCATAATCACCTATGCTACGCACAGCTTCATTTTCATGTTTATCATACTTGGTGTAGAAATTATGTGAGGAAATTAAAATTTCACTGTCTAGTGGTTTAATTTTCATTCCGCAACTTCATTCCGGTACTATTCCTTACAAACCACGGGGAGTCAGTTATTATTCTCAGAAATTTGTTCTATAGTCTTTGTAAAATTTGGCGATTTGATCTGGCGGTAGCGGCCCATGCTGGCGCCGCGTACAGTAAGATAGATCTTATTGCTTGAAGAGGGAAATAAAAAGCAGGTGGACCAAGGGGTTGAAAAAGAAAATTTAAACTAGCCACGGTGACCAGAAGGAGGGTGAAGTCACCGTTTGAGAAGGCAAATCCCTCAGAAATCAAACTGAATACGATAGTGGTACAAATTTTGGCCTTGCTAGAGATCCATATATTACTAAACGACGTCCCTACTACCGCCCTACTGGATACCGGGGCTCAATGCAGCTTCCTGTAGCAGGATTTTTTAAAAAGCATTTTCGTGTTATATACTGTTTAAGACAACGGGACAACGGGTGATTGCTACCAAAGGCAAGCAGTGTGTCTGCTTGGGAAGTGGGGCTGCATGTTCAAATAAAGAACGAGGTGCAAAAAATAAACTTTTTATTGGTAAAGAATTTGTTAACCGCAGCCAAAATGGGGATTGATTTCTTAAGTGCAGCTAGCTCAAAAATTAATTTTAAAGATTTTACTTTACAGGTGAAGATGGACAAAATTCAAAAAGAAAAACCCGCAGTCCCAGATGTGAATCTAAGTCACCACGAAGAAGGAAAAAAAATCCAACAATTGGTAAAACCATTTTCTACCTATCTGACGATAAACCTGGCTTCTGCCAGATTGTCTCGCATAGTATCGATACTGCTAATGAGCCCACAGTTCGTTCAAAACCTTACAGATACGACCGGGTGAAGGAAGACATTCTCGAGCAACACATTGGCTAAGCTCGAGGATAAGATAATTCTCGGCTAAGCTGAACTCGAGGATAAGATAATTACGCCAAGTACAAGCCCGTACGCTAGTCTGTTATGTAGGAAAAAGAATGAACTGCCACCCGCAGATCCAAATGCGTGGAGATTCGCAGTTGATTACCGAAAATTAAATAGCTTAACTAAATATCCCCACATATCCCCTCCCGATAATAGATGAAATTATAAGAAAAATTCGGACGACTAAATATATGATTACTTTAGACCTCACGTCAGGCTATTTTCAAATTGCAGTAAAACCCGAGGATGTCGAAAAAACAGCTTTTATTACAAAGTCAGGCTTGCATGCCTTTTTCAGAATGCCGTTTTACTTAAGAGGAGCTCCGGCTACATTTAAAAAATTATGGATATTGTTTTAAGGCCAGTCTCGAGCAAAAGTACAATCATCTATCTCGATGATATTATTGTGACAAGCGAAGGAACACATTAAACATTTAAAAAAAGTTTTTACATTATTAAATGAGCCGGGCCTGAAAATTAATTCAAAAAAGTGCAAATTTGCCGCGAAGGAATTGAAGTACCTCGGCTATAAAATCTCGAAAACGGTATTGAGACTGACAACTCTAAAATTTTAGCAATTAAAAGTTATCCACCGCCAAATACGGCCAAGAAATTATCTTTTTTTCTGAGAATGTGTTCCTATTATAAAGTATTCATGAAAGATTTTGCAAAGATAGTTGAACCCTTGTTGGTTCTTAAACGAAAGAAGACGAGGTTCACAGGGACAGTGGAGACGAACACGGCGTTTGAAGAATTGAAACATTCCTTAATTAACGTCCCTGTTTTTAAATTCCCGGAAGGATATCAAAATTTAGAAATTGCAGCAGACGCGTCAGACTACGACGCAGTTCTTTCCCAAAATGGGCAGCCAATAGCTTTTTTTAGCAAGACGCTCCATCAAGCCCAACGAAACTATACCGCAACAGAACGGGAAACCCTCGCAGTCCTATTAGCTGTGCAAAAATTCCACGTGTACTTCGGAAGTGCCCCGAGAACTGTGTGTTCAGATCACGCGACAGTTGGTCGCCTATACTCCGGTAAAAATCTTTCGCCCCGCCTCATGCGTTGGGCACTAAAACTGCAAGAGTTTAATTTAATAATAAAACACACGCCGGGGAATGAAAATGTAGTTGGGGATGCACTATTAAGAATAAAGATCGATGAAGACGGAAATACAAATAAATGTACGATGCTAACTGCGAAAATAATTGAATCCCGGGAAACAATAATTGCCGAATTAAAAACGGACCTAGAATTCAAAGATATTTACGATTATCTGGAAGATCCCGAAAATTTTGAACATGTAGACTTAATGGCTATTCGCAATAGGGCCGCACTTGCAAGAAAATTTAAATAATGATTAATGGTTATGTGCAAGAGCAATTCCAGCGCCGACAAATGAAATCGTAAACAAAATCAACATTGACATTTTGAAAGAGGTGCAGGGAGAAATAAAAGTGTATTTGTCAATATATCAGTCATGGATACAGAACATCCTGCTGAGTTTTTTAATTCAGTAGTAATCCCAATAATTTCCACTGACCTACCATTTCACTTTAAAAGACTGCAGTTTCCAATCCAACTTCGTTTTGCTGTTACTATTAACAAAGCTCAAGGGCAAACATTGCAGGTAGCAGAGATGCATTTGGAAAAGTCATGCTTTTCCCATGGTCAACTATATGTTGCTTGTTCGGGTGTGTCCAAAGCCAGGAATTTATATGTATTTGCGCCGAATGGAAAAACATATAATATAGTACACAGAAGCATCCTAGAATAATACTCTTATTCGCTCTCTTCTGAAAAAGAATTAATGTTTTGAACGTTTTCTTAATACTCCAAACTTTTTTAAATCTTTGTAAAGAAAATTATTTATTTTTGTAGTGAGATATCTTAAAAAAGCATGTTTCTCAGTTTTTAACTTATATTTTATTTTAGAATTTTTTAGTAAACCCCCCCCAAAAAAATAAGATAAGATTGCAATGTTTGATATATCCCAATTGTGTTTTAAAAATTATGCAGAATAGCGTCTTAGCGACGTCAACATGGATTTCTTTTTATCTCAATGAAGAAGGGCAGTGTATTTTAACTTAAAAAATAAGTAATAGTAAGTAAAATTTTATCCTGATTATCCTGGTCAGGGAATAAGAAAAAAAATCAAATTATTTTATTTTATTTTCAATAGTCTTTGAAACTTATTTAAGCACATCAACGTGAGCGAAGCCGCGGGTAAAACTAGCAAACTTATAAAATCAAAGCATCCGCGATTTTTACTGAAATGATAGCAGCATTTATACGCCATACATTTATAACTGCGAAACAAATGCATAATAAAGCGTAAACAACAACTTGCGCTGATACGCACAGTTCCAAAGATTCAGCGTTCCTAGAGCAATAGAATCTCAATGGTACGTTTTTAAAACCCCTACCTCAGTGGTGATAATGATGTGCACTTGTGAATTATGCGAACGGGAGATATAAAACTGTCCTTCTTCCCACCCCCAAGGTAATCCTCTTCACTTGCAAACGATTTCTTTTTTCATACTGGATCTTTGAAACCTTTGCTTGTGATTTCTGGTCTTCATAAGAGGCAAATTCAGCAGACACAACGTTCTGTTGTTGATTAGTTTTATGCATAAAGTTTGCATATAGTTGTTATGCAAACTTTATGCTATTTATGCATATAGTTTGCGATTAGTTTTATGTTACCCGGAACCTGTGCAATTTTTAAAAAAAATCAAATTCCTCAATTTTTTATCCATTTGCCTTCAGTTCCTTTATGGATAGCTAAACAAATTACTAGTGAATAAAATGGCGGTACAGCAGGGCCAAAATTTTTTAAACATCACGCTATTCACTTAGCTAACTTTAAGATCTGTAACTTACAAAATTTGAATCTAATGTTGTAGCTAAACCATGGAGTTTATTTTTTCTTCAGTAAAATAAAACACTTATGAAATATAAAACTAAAAAAACTGAGCTTAAATTAAATAAAATCTTCCCATAAGATGATCAGACGTTTATACAGTTTGTGTTAATTAGCACATTTTCTTATAATTTAAATCTATCCTATCACTTCTACAAAGTCTGAGTTTAGATACAGAATTTATATACAGAAGTTTTAGATACACAGCTTTTAAAAGAGAAATTTGCAGATGAATTTTTCTCTCACCCACCACTTACATTAGATTAGCTTACGTTAGTTAGCCAGAATTAGCCATTTTGTTAGCCGAAATTAATTCGCGCTATAAGAATTTCAGTCAACGCTTAGATAGGCCACTTATGCTGTAGTCTCCTGCTACGAATTACCTTAATTTGGGAACTCGACTTTTCTGTTAATTAATATCCACAAGCGGCGGATTTTAATTTGTACTCACAAGTTGTGCAAATCCTAAGCTCAAGTTTTAAGGGGGCTATTTAAAACTTCTTAGGACTTTCCTGTAAATTCATAAACGCTGACAATCGCTTATCAGTCTAAGTAGAAATCTGAAATTATTTTCAACACAATTCTCTAAACTATTACTGAAAAGCAAGTTTTGCTTTTAAAAAAGAAACTAATTCCAACAAAATTTTTATAATTTACATTTTATAATTTTTATAATTTATATTTATATTTTTATAATTTAGTCTATAAAATCTGTCGATTATTAGGAGAATTAAGGGATTAGAATTTGAGTTCCATGCATCTCTATTAACAATGGGTTACAGTTCCATCTGCGTTGTTTCTGACTCCCCAGTTCTGGTGTAATGCTATGCGTACAATTTTAATTTTGTTATTAACTCCTGCCCAGGAATCATCATTTTTCCTTCCTAAGAATTTCACAAGATTCATACTAATTTTCGTATAGTTAAGAATCCGAAGATCCTTAAGAACTCAGCTCTAGATCTCAACTAAATACACCTTCCGTTCATTAACCCTATATTCAATAAAAATCTAAATCTAATAAGTGAAAGTTAATCCTATATTCAATAAAAATCTAAGACTAATAAGCATTAGGCTTATGGGAACTGTTAGAAGGCATTCCCCCACTCCCCCAAAAAAGGAAAACTGGAAGATTTTAGATTTTAGCGGTCGCTTAGAAGGGTTTCTTAACGTTTTTTATGCTCTCCCTGAGCTTGCAGTTTACTAGTCTGCTGCTGCACTCAATCCCGCTAACCCCTTTAAAAAAATACTTTATTATTAAAATTATTGTCGCTTTATTATTAAACGTCATTTTCTTCGCACTTACGCCAAGAGAAAAAAACAATTAAATCAGCGTATGCTTAAAATTCTCGATGAAGTGTTTAGTGTTGACATGCATTTTATCTCCCCCCCTCCAATCTTTTCACAGTTCATCATGTCAATGTTCAATTTTCTTAGTAAGATGGCTTATAAAATTTTTTGTCTTTTCATTATTAACGTTTTGTGAGTTCATTTTATTTATTAAAATATCATGTTATTTGTCCTTTACGCCACATAAAATTCGATTCAACGGCAAAATCCCAAAATATTTAAAAACTGCTTAACTTTAGAATTTCTGGCAGACAATCTCACGCCCTAGAGTTAAAAATGTTTTATTCCGTACACTGTTGCCACTGCTTGCTTTCAAATCGTTAAATTCGTTAATCAAAAATTCATTAAAGTTTTACAAAATGTGAAATAAATAATAAAAAAAATTGGTACTCTTTCGTTATCAGGACCGACTTCAGAATTGTATGCATGTATGTACGTAGATCTGCATGGATGTATGTTTTCCTATATGCATGCATTTTGAACTTACAAATGTATGTGTGTATATACACATACACATATATGCACATACATACATACATTTCTAAATCCAATCCCGATAACAGAACAATATCAAAAAATCAACATTCTATGAAAATATTAAATATTTTTAATTAGATAGATCATGAATGCATTTCTATTATTTAAATCAATCAAATTCAAAAGTAAGAAACGAATAGTCTTAACTGCATCTAAGTGCTCACAAATAGTTTAGATTCTTAATTACCAATGGACAGATTCAAAGTGAAAAATAAATATCTTACATTTTGCGTAATAGCAACAAACTCGAATGAAAAGTGAAAAGACGTATTTATAGTGATTCGACACAAAATCTCATTTCAAGATTATAACCCTTTTGGGTTTAAAAACTTAGCAATGGAAAACAAAATACTGAGATGAATAAGAAATATATTATGTTTCATCCAAAACTGTAGCTCGACCGCAGAGATTTAATTTAAGAATTATTTGGCAAATACCAATTATGTGTTAAGATAGTGGCGCTTACCGACCTTTTCAATAAACATAAACTGTCAAAACAACACATAGAGAAGTTAAGAAAAACTTTTTTTTAGTCCAAAGGGGCTTTTTCCCTGAAGGACTATTGCGATTTTGCGTTGAAAACGTTAAAAGTCTGAATCACTTTTCAAACTGTTGCCACCAAATCTTGCAGCCCTGTACTATATTTAAAGAAATTAATAAAGAAGAATCTGCATAAATGTATGTATATTTCTCCAAATGTGATAAAACAACGGTACCTAGAGCCATCCAATTTTGAATAACGTACGTTCTACCTGAATATGCGCATCCGGAAGCACAAATTTGGAATTTGTTTTATTATCTATTTCATATTTTGTAAAACTTTAACCAATTTTTGATTAACAAACTCAAACGGTTGAAAAGCGATCAATGGCAACACTCTACGGGGATTTCGCAATTCGCAAGCGCGCGGAACTGTGTATCAGAAATTCTAAAGATATACTCATTTAAAAATTATTTTGCTGTTGAACTGAATTTTATGGTTTAAGTGCGAAGAACATGATATTTAATAAATAAAGGTAACATACATTTAAAATACGCCCCTTTGGACGTAATTAAACATCTGAAACCTTTCAGTTTTTTTTTTTTTTTTTTTTCCG
>KK121362.1:56286-98145 GCA_000611955.2 Stegodyphus mimosarum | reverse complement strand
AAAATTTCTCTTAGGAAAAGTATGTAATACTTATAAAAAATTATATAGAAAAATTCTAATAGTACGGAATGCAGTACAGAACTTACTTCCTCTAATTTGAAGATTCGTCCGAATTTCGTTAATATAGAAAATATTTTCGCCATTTTCTTTCTTGCATTAAAATGCTTTTATTTAAATATTAACTTCACCCAAGTTTTTTTATTATCTTTATAAAAATAAAATTTTTGTTTTATTATTTTTGTATTAGTTTTGCAAAACTTAATGGTTAGGGTATTTTTTTTATATATATAAAAGGCTTATTTAGTAATTCTTGGCCTATATTAGTCTGTTACAGGCTTTTTTTAAAGCTTCGTATTGCTTATGTTATCTTTGCATTCTTGATTTACTTAATTCTTTTTGTTTCTGAAAATTCTTTTGGCTTCGCAAAATGTCATTATTTTCTCGACTACCATCATAATGACATTGTTTCATTTTGGGCAATTTTCATAAATTATAGTTTGAAATTATTCAAATTTTTTAAAAATTTTATCCAGAAATAAATTTTAAAGAAATCTTGATTGTGTGGAATTGCAGTTTGTTGCCTGACGAAAAGATACAATTTTACACAATCCTTTCATTTTTTGCATCTTCCATTATTTTAATTTTTTCTCTCCTTTCTAGTTTTACCTTTAGCTTTTTTTAGGCTTGCCAGTTATGAAGCATAAAAATATTTTGTTACATTTTCCTCCTTATGTACCTATATGAAAATAATGAATACTTACTCTTCCTTAATTATTTCATTTGTTTCCAGAATACTAGTAGGCTTCACGCAGAGGGTGTCAGCCATCACAGTCTTCCTTTGTGCTTTCCTTTATAGTAAATTTTGCCTTTATTCCAGAAAAAACTTAGAATTACTTCAGATTATAGTTATAATGCTTTATTCCCAAAGAGACACAAAACTACACTGAAATTAAGACAAAATGATTAACAAAACTGATTTAGTGAGAAACTGATATTTTCGTAACCTCGATTAAATTTTATCTTCTTAGAAGAAAAAATTACAAACTTATTAAACTTTTTTAATGATTTAATTAAAATCATTAACAAAACGTCCTGATAAGCGAATTAGTAGTCTAGATAAGTTGCAACCACGGCTCGATTTTGCCAGGTCCACAAGGCCAAGATCTATACAAGGGCTTTCTGAAACACAAATGGTCTAAACCAGTGATTCTCAACCTGGGCGATCGAAAACTTACAGTGGGCGATTATTTGACTATACGCTTTTGGGGGGCGATAGTCATTTTGCGTAGGCGAAATCATTTTGAATACCCGCTTTCAGTGATGGGCCGCTGCATTTTTATATTGCGTTGTGAAAGAAGCGAATAAAACATTTTGTAAAACAATATTGTTATCCTTTGGTATTTAATTGCTACAATGTATATTCAATGTTTTATATGTCTCGCTAACGGGCAAAATTAATTGGAATGTGAATACAAAGTTGCATCGTACAGTCCGGTATTGCAATCCCTAGTGCGCATGTCTTAGATTCGCTTTGCGTGTGCAACGATTTCAATCATTTAGTCGAGCAGTCAGTAATGAGTATTATTAAATTTGAATTTTAATGAGATCTGTTGTGCTCTCGCCATATATGATATTTGCATTATTTTTAAAATAAACGTATTTCATTTTGTTCCGTATATCATAGGTAAGTTAATTATTACTTATAGGAGAGAGTTGCCATATGCATACTGGTCACCTAATGCGTATTAGGTCATTTATTTCTAAACAAAGGCTTTATATTGTAAGTTCTAATTAAATCGATAAAGTAGGAACAAAAATTCCGTTACAATAATTGTTTTGTTGTGAATTATAAGAGATTGAAGAAATCAGGTGAGTTTTCTGAGCTTTCTTTATAAGATATATTTTTGTGAATAAAATGGTTTACTTACATATAAACTTATTCAAGAAGTACTATTTTCATATAGATACGCTTTAGGATACCGGTATCCGAAAGCATACTGTATGCATTGTCTTGGAAAAATGATTATATCACAAATATTTATCAATAATAATTAAAAAATTGTGGTCAATTAGCAACTTCGGTAGTTATAGATTGGTTTCAAATTATAATATTCCTATAAATTATTACTAAATAATATATAAATCACATTTGAAATTAAGTGGTACGCATATGGCAGTTCTCCTCTACCCATTGAGTAAATAAATATTTTCAATTTTACTTATTTTTTATATATTTAAAACTGATTTTTTTTAAATTTGAATTATAGATCAACCTCTAAAAATGTCCCAGAAAAAGAAATGCCGGCAATATTCTGTTGAATATGTAAAGTTTGGTTTTATTTCTTCGCCACAAAATAGCCAACTTCCAATGTGTTTGCTGTGCAATCAGGTATTTTCTAATGAAGCAATGAAACCATCCCGGATGATTGAACATTTAAAAAGAAAACATCCCGACAAGCAGGACAAAGACATTGAATATTTCGAAAATTTTAAAACGATGTTTACCAAAAGAAATAAAATAATCAATGTATTCAAAACAGCAACCACAAATATAAATAAGGGATTGGAGGTGTCATATAAGATTTCACGTATAATAGCTCAAAATGCGAAACCTCATAATATCGGAGAGAAATTATTATTACCGGTTATAAAGGAAGTTCTTACCATGACTTCAGCAGATCCAGCCAATATTTTGTCAATGATTTCATTAAATAATGATACCATATCAAGAAGGATTAATGAAATGGCCAATGATGTTGAAAATCAACTAACTGCGGATCTCCAAACACGAGAGTTCACTATACAGTTGGATTAGTGTACGGGATAGTGATGCAATATTAACTGATGCAATATTAATGGCTTATGTTAGGTACATAAAGGATTCAAAAATCATCGAAGAAATGTTATTCTGCAGACATTTAGTCACTGATACGAAAGGCACATCAATATATGAATGTTTTAAAACGTATTTTGATGAAAAACAAATTCCTTTGAAAAATATATTGGCCTGTGCAACGGATGGTGCCCCTTCCATGGTAGGACGTCATCGTGGTTTTAAAACCATGTTGAAGGAAGAAAATCCAAATATCTTTACAATTCATTGTATAATTCATAGGCAACACTTGGTTGCCAAATCCATTGGCGGGAGATTACATGAAACAATGAATTTAGTAAAATCAATAATTAACAAAATAAAAGCACACCCACTTAATGATAGATTATTTCGGCAACTTTGCCATGAAAATGATGAAGAATATGAGCGCCTATTATTGCACACGGAGGTCAGGTGGCTGTCTAAAGGAAGTTGCCTCAGAAGAATGTTTAACGTATTTGATACAGTCATTAGTTATTTAGAATCAACAAATTATAATGGATATATCTGTTTTAAAGAGTGACATAGCTTATTTGGCAGATATATATGCAAAAATAAATGAATTACTTTTGAAACTGCAAGGAAACAATGTGACCATAATTAAAGTGAAAAGTTTAATTATTGGTTTTATAAATAAATTAAGTCTCTATAAAAATAACATGGGTAGAAAAGATTTTGATTTTAAAGATTTTTCTTTATTTCCCTGTTTAAGTAATATAATTGTACAGGACGAAAATATTGCAGTTTATTATAAGCATTTGGAAAGCCTAATTGTAGATATGAAACTTCGGTTTAAAGATGTTGAAAATATTCATATTCCTGATTGGGTTATTAATCCATTTAGTGCTGATCCTACTAATGCTCCTTCGCACATTCAAGAAATATTAATAGATTTGCAGGCAAATGTAGAAGCGAAACATTCATTTGAACATAGTACTTTAGAAGAATTTTGGATAAAAATTAGCAGTACTAACACATTTCAGAGACTATGGATAGAAATAAGACTATTAATCATGGCATTTCCAACGTCATACCTAGTGGAAAAGGGTTTTAGTGCGGTTTCTCAAATGCTGACTAAGCAAAGAAATCGCCTCAACATTTGCCAACAAGGTGACTTACGATTATATCTGTCAAAATTAGAACCCAATATTATTAAACTTTGTCAAGATCACCAACCTCAAGGTTCTCATTAAAATTTCATTTAGTTTATTATTTCTTTGTTATGTTAAAATTAAAACACATTACTTTATGTAACTTACTTTTTGTGTAAATTAAATTAAATTTCTAATAAATGTTATTCTACTATTGTTCCTTTCAAAATTCTTTGGATATATCTTACTAACGCCTAATGTAAGCCAAATCTACCTTATATTAGGGATTATCGCACAATTTTTATCTGTTAAAATTTATAGGGGGGCGAATTAAGAAGCGGGTCTTACAAACGGGGCGTTTGGTCCAAAAAGGTTGAGAAACACTGGTCTAAACCAACACCGTCTCCAAGAATCGCCTGTAGCTATCTAGAAGATGTTGTCTAAACCAAGCCAGACAACCAAACGTCATAGAAGCTGAGATAAAGATGCTGTCTGTCCAAATGCTCTAATTGTTCGGGTTCATGCCAACTTACTATGAGAACCGACTAAGGAGATTAGAACACATGGAGATGGCGTTTCTGCTATCGCAGTATGAGGAGAGTGAAGCCGGGGGAAGCAAATAAGTTACGTCCCGTGAGGACAGGAAAACGCTGCGCTTAGTAAGGGAACAGAGGTTAAACGTCATCCGGTATCAAGTTTTGTGTGTGTTTTCGGATTTTCCATCTGAAGATAAGAGAGGGCTGAAAGATACTGAACTGCTAAAAGGAAATAATGTCAACATTTCAGATTTCATGGGTAAAAGAATTTTTTTAAACATGCATAAATAAGTAGAATATTTGAAATGCGTGTTTGAAAAGCCGTCAACAAAGATTTTGAGTATTTCCATGGTGTAACGATAACTTATATAGTTCTCAGATTTTCTTTTCATAGGAATAATAAATGTTATATTCATAATTAATTGAGCTGTGAAAGCAAAACGGTAACTAAACGACGGAGGGGAAGTGGCTAGCTCTCTAAGCAAAAGAAAACAGTTTGCATTAAAGTGTGATTATATTGTGTTACCAGTCATATATATTATGTACTTAACTTTATTTTATTTTCTGATCAACTAAATATTTAATAATAGGATATGATTTTTAGTCAAACTCGTGGTGCGAGTTTTAAAAATAACAATGCAGAATTTAAATATTTTTTTAATCATTGTTCGTTCAAGTTAAAGTTTTTTAAAAATACAATTGGACATACAGACTGCCTTTGTTAGACTTTGGTAGCCTGACGTCATACAGGCACTTAGGAACTTAAATTGTCTAGAACATTTAACTGACTCTTTTTCGTGACTATCTCTCTGATAGAGCAGCTTACAGATGCAGCAGGTATTACCACCCATACAGCTACTAAGGGATGCTGTTTGGGACCCCTGTTTTGGCTGCTTGTAGCCGACTCACTCTTTTCTGAATTTTCAGATCATTCAAACATTAAGCTTATTGCCTATGCTGATGACTTTCTGATTATTATTAATGGAAGACATGACATAGAAAAGAGTGCACAATTAGGTCTAAATATTTTCCTAGAGTGAGAAAGGAGACACAAGATTACCATCTCTCCTACCAAAACCAAGGCAGTCATAATTGGAAGACATCACCGTCTACGGCGTAATCTGTGGCTAAAACCGTATGGTCACTCTGTTGCCTTTGTGGAGAATTTGCCTTTTCTGGGCGTCATTATCAATAACCGACTTTTATAGATTCCGCATATTAAATTTCTAAGGGGCAAATTGATGCATATTCTTAACTCTATGCATAAGGTAACAGGACCAACATAGGGAGTACCACCTCATTTTCTTAAACTTTGATATCAAGTAGTTACGCAACGCATTATTTTACATGCAACTTCAGCATGGAGTACAAGTCTCAATAAGGGAGCAAAGCGCCAGTTGGACTCCTTACAGAGACCATATCTTCTTTTGATAAGCAAGGCATACCGAACAACTTCAAACGCGGCATTACAGATCTTGACTAGCATTCCTCCACTCTCTTTACAAGTAGAAAGAGAAGCTCTAATAGCTAGTATTATACGCCTCCATACACAAAAAGAACTTTGGGGCTTTTCATTTTATTCAGATGATTTTGAATTACCTGTCACAAATTTTGTATGCAGGCCTTCTGACTTCAATTCACGACAATCAATCTTTATTAAAAATACTCCTCCCAGTCAAGCAGAACTTTCCATTTTTACAGATGGATCGCGAATGACTTCTGGTACTGGTAGTGGTCTTTGTGTTCTAAAAAATCAGCAGTTGATTTTTCGCTGGAACAGGCGATTGTCTAAATTTAATAAGGTCTACCAAGCTGAACTTTTGACTATTCGGAAAGCACTTCAACTCTCACATCGAATGGCTTTAACTGCAAATCAAAGGACTGCCATTTTTTCTGACTCAGCTTCCAGTCTGGAGGCTATTTTGTATTACAACAGCAAAAATCATCTTGTTCAAGAAATTCAACATTTGTTACACTTTTCATCCTCGCTTCGACCCAATGTAATATGGGTTAAATCACACCAGGTCTCTTTGGAAACGAATTGGCGGATCGAATAGCGAAAGAGGCCGCTCTTGCTCAGGAGCGTGCAGAGCAGGCACTTCCCTTACCCCAATCATGCTTGAAAAACTTCACTTGGAACTTTCTGCAGAGCAAATGGCAAGAGCAATGGTCTCACGGACTGACCGGAAGACGAGGCCTAAAATTCATATCTAAAGTTTCGATCAAACTATATGCTGTCAATTCGGCTTTAACATTGTTTCTAACGGACATGGTCCCTACATGGCCTATCTCTTCAGATTTGGGCTAAGTGTAGATGATCGTTGTAGCTGTGGTGGATCAGCTGATCACGAACATTGTGCTTTTGATTGTCCAGTTTTCAAGCAGAAACTTTTGCATAGACTATTAGAACAATACTGACCTCAGTGGCTTGAAGAACCTTTAACCAACCGAACAGGTTTGTTTCAATTGCAGAGAATATTGGCACAATGTATTCAATTGCAGAGAGTATTGGCACAATTGCATCCTATTGGGCATAACAGTATACTTTATAATATTATAATTTTCCTGTTTTTTTTCCTCTATGGAGTTTTTAAGGTTATGTTGTATATTGATAATATGCCTTATACAAGTACTAATTTACTTTTATCACAAATTTATCCTCATAGCAAAGTATCCTCGTATATGTTACATTCCTTACCTAAGTACTGTTTTGGTTTTATGTGACTGGTGCATGGAACGATTTCCATTTGGTTGTTTGCCTGTCAATTGTTTCATGTTTAGTTTCAGTTTTAATGTTTTTGTATGTATTTGTTTGTAGTGTATAGTATATGTTCTGTTTAGCAGACAAGATTGAATCGGCGTACTTTATTAAACGGCAAAAAATTGTTAACATTTCCTCTTTGGTACTTTTGATTGCTCGTTTATGTATCCTCACTTATATAACATGTTTTTTCCAAGTATAATCATTTTATGACATATGTTTCCTCAATCATTGTACCCACTCATATGTAACATGCATTATCCAAGTTTAAATTTTATGTGAAGGCATCTGGCAAGAGCTACAATTGGTTCTTTACCTGTCGAATGTAATATATACAGTTTCAGCATTAATTTTTTCAATGCTTCAGTTGTAGTGCATAGTACATTTCCTGAATTGAGGATAATTTTGTTGTAACTCGGTTTGTTTATTCTATCTTTTGTACTGGCATATTTAAGCCTTATTGTATGGCTGAACATTGTTTACATTTCTATTATGATTCTAATGACTGTATATTGCATCTATGTCCTAATCTACGTACTCTCACTTTCGTAACTAGCTCAATAAGTAAGATAACTTGTAATTGTAACAGTACAGGTCTACATGAGTCATGTACCACGCCTAATTTAAACTTTAATGAAATCAAACGCAACGGTGACGGAAAATGTACAAATCCTAATTGTTGTTCAACTGATAGAATTTCCTTTTTAAAATCGTTTTAAAACGTTTAATACAATATGTAAAAAGTATTTTTCGTAGTTTTTTATGCTTCTTCATATGTAGTGTACGAATTCTGTGTTTTAACTAGTTGTATTTCTAATCTTGATGTTTTGTACAATTTGTTGCATTTTCGTATAATTTGTCATTTGCTTCCACTGTGACAAATGTGTCATCACAACAACGTATCCTCGCATTTTTAACATGCCCTGTCTAAGCACTTATTCTTCTGACTAATGTATCGTTAACTTGTCAAATGCAATATGTCCTCTCACTTCTATAACTAGCTTAACATAAATGCCTAAACTTGAAATTGTAACAGTACAGGTCCACATGACTCAAATGTATTACGCGTATTTTAAACCCTAATGAAATCAAATGCAACTGTGAAGGAGAATATAGAAATCATAATTGTTGTTCAACTGTTTTGATTTCCTTTCTAAAATTGAGACTCTCATGCTTATATTATAATGTTTTTTAATAAAATGTAAAACGTATTTTTTGTAGTTTTTATGTGTTTATTTCTGCATTTATTTGTAGTGTATGAATTCTGTGCTTTACTAGTTGTTTTTCTAATCTTGGTGTTTTGTACAGTTTGTTACATTTTACTTTATTTTGTCATTTGCTTCCACTGTGACAAATGTATCTTCACAACAATGTATCCTCGCATTTGTAACATGCCCTATCTCAGCACTTATTCTTCTAGCAAATGTATCCCTTTAGCAATGTATCAACATTCGTAACTTGCCTTTTCTAAGTACTTATATAAATTTTAGTGACAGGTGCCTGGTTTGTTTTGAAATCGGTCGTCTGCTTGTAAAATGTAATGCGTTTAGCATCAGTTTTAATGTATATGTATGTACCTGTTTGCGGTGCATGTAGTTTATAATGCATGGTACATGCTCTAACTGGCAGACAGATTTTGTTGTATCTCAGTAGCATGCATTTTCTAAGTACTTTTAATTCCTTGATTAATGTATCAGTTTCAGTTTTAATGTTTTGAATGTTATTGTTTGTAGTGCATAGTACATGCTCTGTTTCGCGGACAAGTTTTATTGTAAATCGGTCTACCTTATAGAAAGGCAGAATTTGTTAATATTTAATGTTTGGTACTTTCGATTCTTTGTTTATATATCTTCACATTTAGCATGCCCAATCAATATATTCATTCATATGTAACAATTGGTAGTACAACTGTTACGATTTTCTTTCTTAAAATTAAGACTCTCCTGCCATTTTTATTTTAAAATGTAAAATTTAAAATGTATAACATAAAATTATTTTATGTAGTGTTCCAATGTTTGCCTTTGTAGACGGCAGCTGATTACTGTCATGTCACTACGCTTTTGTAAAACTTCAGTACATCACATTAGGCGTACTCTTCAAAGTATGTTATGTACCTAATCGATTTGCAATTATTGTATAACTGTAACCCCTGTAATTTTAACTTTGACAATAAATGCCCGACTGATCTGCTCTGCCCCTGATTTGAGGTTGTGGCTGGCAGAGAGTAGATGATCCCACCTCTGAGTAACTTATTCCGTTAGTTGCCTCAAGGCTAACTCAGGTCGGAAGTTGCTCAGTAGGTCAGTGCAGTATTTATAATAAGGAAAGTTAGAGAATTATATATATTTAGAACAACTAAAGTATAATCAATTTATGGTTTAAATATTTAATTACTGTTTTTTTTTTACAATACTTTTTATGATAGCATGCAATTACATAACGTAGAAATTACTGCAATTATATAATGTCGAAATAAAATGAAATGTCGCGAAAAGTAAAGGAAAAAACGACGCGAAGAATCGGCGGTCTTTAATTTACGTCTGACGGGAATAAAAATGGGCGTGGTTAGGTTCTGCTTCATTGGCTAAAGACAGCGTCAATCTTTCTAAGCCGCGACTACTAAGGGCATACTTTCTCCCCTTTTGGGCTTCACTTGGACTGGGCATTCTAACCTCCTTGGAACCGACAAATTACGGGGAAATAAACGCTAACTGACATTTAGTCGACGATTTCTCTCAGTAAATTGCACATTCGCGCATGGGCAACCTTCCCTGCCTGACTGATTACTTAAACATTGGTTAAACCTTATATCACAGATAGGAATGGTGTTTAGATTTGTACATCACCTTATGATTACGATAATAACGAAGACTAAACCATCCTGTAAATCACCGTTGGAGGCTCCAGAATCATCTCACAACACCTCAAAACACCGTTTTCTCTTACGAATGAAAGCAAGAAAAATAAGTACCTTTTGAGTTTTCATGTATTTTTGCCTTGACGCAGAGTGAGAAATTAATTGATTGAATAAAAAACATATCTCTAATGAAATTCGATGACATAAGTTTAAATGAATTGCAGAAAAACATTTGTATAATAGGCCGCACAAGAAAGTCAGGTGGTGTCCACAACAGATTTTTTAGGTTAATCTTTCCTGCTTTGTTCTAAAATATGACTATTAAGCTCGTAATATGTAAATAACATGACATTCAATAGTTTTTTTCTTAACGCCTCCTTGTTATCTGACAAGTTCACTCATCCGAAGTTCTGCTTGTCCGTTTATGTCAGACAAACGAAACTCTATTGCAAGCATGTCAAATTCAAATAGTAACACGGATCAAATAAATCCAGTTTAGGTTGACCCCCATTACAGAGGAATACTACGGGAAAATTCTGATGTAGCAGAAAAACTATTCAAAGTCGCTGTGGCACAGATTTCAGAAAAATCCAAAGTTTCACGAGCATTACAGGGCTGTGATACATCAACATTTATAAAAGGTATCGCGAAAGTATCGTGGTATTAGAAAGTGAAAAAGAGTACATTTTTACTGCATCAAGCCGTAATCAGAGAAAACAAAGACGCCATGCAACTTCGCGTTATCTTCGAAATATCATCACGTGCTCAAGGCAAACTGTCATTAACGATTATTTAAAATCAGACGTTTCTTTCCATTCGAAACCTGTTTCACTGTTTTTAACTGATATAAATATGAACTTGTGGCTTTTGGAAAATTTGGTTGTGGACCTCGAAATTTCCTGAATTCTAATATGTGGCTCTTGCGGCCCTCTGATATATATATGTGTATATATCAGATTAAACGTGTAACCTATCTGGCGCCGTATACGTGCATACACCAAATTAATTAATTCTTAAATAAATTTGAATTTCGAAATTAGTCTGTTCTTCTGATCAAAAATGTCATACACTTGCATCACCACACACTTTGAGATAGCGAGCCAGTAAAGCGATATGTTGCCTCAAAAGCAGAAAAAATGCATTTTTAAGATGTGACTGTAATTTTGAACTTATTAAATAAATCAAAACTTATTAATAACAAACATAACAGGATTAAGTACATCTACAAAAACATATAAAATTTCATTGGAACCATAGTTGACGAACTCTATTAATATATTAAAATAGAATAAATAAAAAGAAAATAGTACCAGAGTCAAGCAAAATAAGTGAAGAAATCCTTTCCAAACTCATTCACTTATAATGTGATATATCCCAAATTATGTTTTTCTGTTAATAGAAATGCCAAATACAATATTTTAAGGAGACTAACAAAACAAAATAAGGAATTTCAGTTTGAATATCAAAAGGCTTATTCACGAGAGTATGCTACTATGAATGATAATAAATAATTTGTGTTACTCCTCAGCTCAACAGTCTAAAGAAGAAATAATATTCTAAATTCTGGAAAATGCAACACACAATGGTGCCTTATATAACAAACGCACGCGCAGACCGAAAAATGTCATGAATTACGTTTCATTTGCGAATTTCATAGCATGCAAAACGCATACCTAAATTTGTTTCATTTTATCTTTTTAATGACTAATAAGTTTAACACGAAAAATAAATAAAATAAAAATCTGAAAGCTTTCAGATTTTACATTACGCCCAAAGCGGCGTTTTCATAACGTTTTGTGTTACCTTTATTTATTAAATATGATGTTCTTCGCACTTAAACCACAAAATTAAATACAACAGCAATATCGCAAAATAATTTTAAAACAGCATATCTTTAGAACTTCCGATACACAGTCTCGCACGCTGGAAATATTTTTTTTTTTCCCGTGCAGTGTTGCCAATCCTCGTTTTGAAATCGTCGAGTTTGTTAATGAAAAATTCTTTAATATCTGACAAAATATGAAATCGATAATAAAACAAATTCCAAATTAGGGCTTCTAGATGCCCATATTCGGTGGAGGATAACATTAGTCAAAATTTTATGGCTCTAGGTACCGTTGTTTTATCCCAATGCGAGAAACATACATTTATGCAGTTTCTTCATCATTTAATTTCTTTACATGTAATACAGGGCTGTAAGATTTAGTGGAAACACTTTGAAAAGTGAATCAACGCAGAAAGTGAATCGACGCAAAATGCCAAAACGAAATTAATAGTCCTTTTGGGGTAACGCCCTTTGGGCTAAAAATATAAAAGCTTTCAGGTTTTACATTACACCTGTCATATTATGCCTTTCCGCTGTCCCGCCCCATAGAGAAAATGACTTCACCTTCTTGTATTTTAAACATTTATTACACACACAAACCTAAATACTAAAACTATTAATACTGAAATATTTACATTAATTAATACTAGTTAGATTCGTTTTACAAGCGGCTCCCAAGAGCCTTCCCTTTTTCATGACTTCTCTGTAGGTCTCCCTTTTGGAAACTAAACTTTTGGCGCCTCTATGCATCTTGTTGATTGGCGTCACCTATGCATCAGAACGTCCAAAGGGATTTTTTTAACGTTTTGTGCGTTACCATCAGTTATTAAATATCATGTTCTTCGCACTTAAACCATAAAATTCAATTCAACAGTAATATCGCAAAATAATTTTAAAATGAGCATATCTTTAGAATTTCCGATACACAGTCTCTCACACTGGAGACATTTTTTTTCCAGCACAGTGTTGGCATTGGTGGCTTTGAAATCTTTAAGTTTCTTAATCAAATATTCGTTAAAGTGTTACAAAATATGAAATCGATAATACAACAAATTCCAAATTAGGGCTTCCAGATGCCTATATACGGTGGAAAATTACGTTATTCAAAATTTCATGGCTCTAGGTACCGTTGTTTTATCAGAATGCGAAAAACGTACGTACATTCATGCCCATTCTTCACTATAATATAAATAACATTTGGTGGCAACAATTTGAAAAGCGATTCAACGCTTTTAGCGATTCGACGCAAAATGTGGTTTCGAGACTAGCCTTTATCGGTAAGCCTCTTTTGGCTAAGAATCTGTGATTATATAAAGATAACGAGTAAGAAGCAGGAAAATAAAGATACTTTTAATATCATTGTTATCGTCTGCTTGTTAAATATTTTATTTAATATAAACACGTTGTATTTACGTAAATATGATATGCTATTAATACAATTTGTGAGTTGCGAAAATATTTAATTCGTTTATTGTTGTTCTGAAAATAATATTCTTTAAAAGCTGTGCGTTAGTGTGAGGGAATCTATCGACTTGCTTGATAGAATTATATGCTGTGAATAAAAACATTTTCATTTGAGGATTTTTGATATGTAATATTTCTTTATTAGTTTTTGCGAAGAATAAGTCTCAAAAGTAGATAGTTTAATAGCCAAAAAACGGTGAATTTTTGGATTGCACAATATACTTGGCATGCGCTAATGGTACTAAGAAAGCTGAAGGAACGAAACCAAGACTTATATTTTGTGAAGGCAAGGCTGCTAGTGCTGATAATTTTAATGCTTAAAAACTGACGCTAGAGGATAGGCAGAAGATAGTAAAGAAGATAAAAAAAATGCTTTTTTGCATGCCTTTTCTTGGTCCAAGTGTCGCGAGTTCTTAAAATCTCTCATAAAGCATGTTCCCTTGATGTGTGATCAACTGCAGATCTGCAACAAGTCTAGTCTTGCTGGAAAAGATATTAATTTATCAAATATAAGTACAAATCCAAAACTTCCTTTAGACTTTTAAAGCATGTAGTATCTGTGGTGATAAAGAGTATTTCGTGTGCTATATGATACTGGCTCGCAAAAGTCATACATTTTAAAGAATATTGCAGAAGAGATTAAATTATCTTTTAACTCTTTGAAGCTATTACATTTACATGTTCGGCTCAACTTTTCCCCAATAGATGGCATTAGTCGTTCACAAATAAAATGTTTATGTTTATGCTAAAGAGACGGACGAACTGGTGCCATAGGGGGGAGGGTAGGAGAGCGCTTGATGAATCGAAAGTGTTAATACGGACTTTTTTACTCTTGTGTAAAATTATGAATAATGAAAGGCGATTTTCGCCAACTGTGATGCGTAGTAAATCTGTTGTTCAATAAAGAAGGAAAGAGGGGTAAGTAATCCCCTTCACATATTTTATTTCATTGCTTATTCATTTTTAAGTAACTGAACATTTGAGAATATATATATGTATGAAATGGAAGTAACTTTTGTTTTCGAACCTGAGGACACAGCTCCACAACGGGTAGTTGGGAGTTATTAGTGTCTAGTCATAACAAGTGGCGAGCCAGCCAGGATATTGTAGTTTTTATTTGGACATTTGCGATATTTATTTTGTTATTATATGAGAAGAATTTAGTATAGGAAATGGATAAGATATGTAAAAAACGTGGTCTGTTGAGAACTTCGTTTACAAAAACTGTTACGATTCTAAATGAAGAAATTGAAAAGGATAAAGCAGACCACGGGATTTTAAATGATAAATTCGCGAAACTAGAAAAATTAAATAGCGAATTAAACGAGTGTAACGAAGAAATTTTAAACATTCTATTAGAAGATGAGACAGTGACAGAGAGTGTATTAAATACCGAATCCGAAAAAGCGGAAGAATATTCTGATATATTTATTACTATCAGAAGATTAGTAAATCAGAAGTTAGGTATTAATGATTCGTTAGGTCAAGTTAAATCAGAATCATCCAGCGGAGATGATAAGAAAAAGAAAATGAAACTTCCGAAAATTGTCTTAAGGAAATTCGATGGTGAACTCTTGAATTATTTGCCTTTTTGGGCACAATTTAAAGAAATCCATGAAAACGAAGACTTAAATGATTGTGAAAAATTTCATTATTTATCACAATCTATGTTGCCGGGTAGTCGAGCTAAAGAGTTTATTGATAGTTATCCGATTACTAGCGAAAATTATGAAAAGGCAATTTCTGCATTAAGAAAAAGATTTGGCAATGTGGAACTGTTGACGGAAGTTTACGTAAGGGAATTATTGAAATTAGTAATACAGAATGTAGGAAATCAAAAGGAAAAGTTACCGCTTAGCAAATTGGTCGATAAGTTGGAAGCGCATTTAAGAGCATTGGAAACCATGGGCGTTAATCCCGATAATAACGCTCAGTGGCTTTTTCCACTTATCGAATCGTGCTTGTCTGAAGATCTTTTGAAGGCATGGCACAGGAGTTCAAGTAGGTCAGAAGACCTGGGAGTGGAAACATCTGACGAAGCATTCCACGCATCGAGCCAGACTATGCGTCTCGCGCAGTTGATGAAATTTTTACACAAGGAAGTAGAAAATGATGAGCGCGTGTTATTAGCTTGTAAAAGTTTTTGTAACTTAAATTCTGCAGATTCAGCAAGGGATAAAATTAAGAAAAATGAGAAACGCATTCCGTCGACAGCGGGTTTTTTTGTGGCAAAAAAGGTTAAATGCGTCTTCTGCGACAAAATTCATGAAAGTAAAGATTGTCTAAAAGTACGTTCTTTACCTTTAAAAGAAA
Source organism: Stegodyphus mimosarum (assembly GCA_000611955.2). NCBI lineage: Eukaryota > Metazoa > Arthropoda > Arachnida > Araneae > Eresidae > Stegodyphus > Stegodyphus mimosarum. The sequence continues at coordinate 82,426 of KK121362.1, read as the reverse complement.
AAATTGCTATAGTTAAAGAAAAAAGGTGTTGTCTAAAGTGTCTCCGCCCTGGTCATATTGCGAAATTTTGTAACAGTAAAATATGTTGTCATGTTTGTTCTAAAGATCACTTAGTGATGCTTTGTCCTCAGTTAGCACATCACAAGGATAGGGAAAAGGGAAGTGAGAAAACGGGTGATTCCCCCGAGGTGTTGCAGAGTACAATAACAAATGAGTGTTCCCCAGATATAGCTCTTATGACATTAGAAGTAAATATTATAGGTGATGAAACAAAGAGGGTACGAGTGTTGTTAGATACCGGCTCTCAAAAAAGTTATATCCTGAGTTCTACTGCCAAGGAGTTAAATTTGAAACCTGTTTCCACTGAAAGTTTAGCACATACTTTATTCGGAGGAGCCTACATTGAGGCAAAGCCTCATCAGAAATTCCATATTCGACTTTGTAGTCCAAATTCAAAAGAGATTCTTGAACTAGAATTTCTGGATCAAGAAATTATTTGTGGTGATGTTCCTCGTGTTCTCAAAAACGTACTGCTGACTGAACTTAAACAGAATAAAATTTGGTTATCCGATCTAGGGGCAGGTCCCACAAAAATCGAGTTATTAATAGGAAGTGATGTATATGGTCGACTTTTGACAGGAAGAATCAAGCAGTTGCAGGGAGGCCTTACGGCAGTAGAAACTAAATTAGGTTGGACAGTTTGTGGTCCGGTTGAGAATTCCGCCCAAACCACTTTACCCGTGTACACACAAACCTTTAAAAGCAACTTAGTTATTGGGGAAATGAAAGTACAAGAGCTTTGGAAGTTGGAGACCATTGGAATTATGGATCCAGTGGAGACATTATCCAAGAAAAAAGAGGAAGAATTAGCTTATGAAATCTTCCTGGAAGAAGTAAAACAAAACGTTGATGGTCGTTACAGAGTGGGTCTTCCATGGGTTCATAATAATAGACCAGATATTCCTTTTAATCGACATATTGCGGAAAGGAGACTGCTGAGTACTACCAAGAAACTAAAGACTTTGAATAAATTGGATGATTACGATAAGGTTTTTTCAGAATGGTTAGAAGAAGGTGTGATAGAAGAAGTACCAAGAGAGAGAACAGACATAAAAGAGCACTTCCTTCCCCATCACCCTGTAATCAAAGTAAATAGTCTAACTACAAAAATTAGGCCGGTTTTCGACGCATCTTGTAAAATAGGTCGAAACCCGTCTCTCAACGACTGTCTTTTAAAGGGTCCGAATCTCATCGAACAAATACCAGCTATCGTGGTGAGGTTTAGGGAAAAGGCTATAGGAGTTGTTTCGGACATAAAAAGGGCTTTTCTACAAATAGAGGTTAAACCGGAAGACCGAGATTATCTAAGGTTTTTGTGGTGAAGAAATGAAAATCATATGCAAGAGTTTCAACACAATAGAGTAGTATATGGGGCTACCTGTAGTCCGTTTTTGTTGGGAGCACGACTTTCTATAATGATTTTAGAAGCACTTGCTCTTTCTGATATCCCGGTATATTACTGGACAGACTCTACTACAGCACTAGCGTGGATACGAAGAAACGACGAATGGGGAATCTTCGTCGGAAATAGGGTTAGGGAAATCTGTAAATTAACAGATCCACATCAATGGCATTATATTCCAGGCGAGTTAAATGCTGCGGACCTCCCATCACGAGGATGTAATCCGCGTCAACTGTTAGAATCGAGATGGTTGGAGGGACCAGAATGGTTGCATAAAGAGAAGGTATACTTGCCTGCATTAACGGGTCAGACAGATGAACAAGCGGTAAGAGAAGAACGAAAGAAATGTGTCAGTTTGACCAGTCTCATTGTAACTTCAGAAACAAATAACTAGTACTGTATATTTTCTCAGTTTTCAAAGATTGTTCGAATTTTGGGCTGGATGATAAGATTTGTGAACAATGCTCGCAAACGGACAGTTTCGAGGAAAAATATCCTTTCAGTCATGGAAATTGAAAAGGCAGAAAAACATCTTTGGAAAGTTGTTCAGCTTAATAGCTTTGGACAAATTGAAAATAGCTGTAAAGATCTAATGACCCTTAAGGACGAAGAAGGGTTAATAAGAGTTAAAACTAAAATTATTGAAAGAGGGGAAGAATTTGATTTTCGCTACCCTATTCTGCTCCCCTCCAAAAGCCATTTAGTCACATGTTTAATAACAGAACTTCATAGAAAAAATTGCCATGCTGGAATGAACATTCTGGCAGCAAAATTAAGAGAGAAATATTTTGTAATCTCAGCTAGAAGAGCCATTAGAAGTGTTATAACCAAATGTATTATTTGTAAGAGATTTAATTCGAAAGCATACACGACTCCCCCAATCCATCTACCTTTGGACCGTGTTCGTGATGCAGCCACTTTTGAGGTCGTTGGTATCGATCTCTGTGGACCTCTGTTCTTAAAGAACAGATCTAAAGTATGGATCGTCTTGTTTACTTGCGCTGTCTACAGGGCAGTGCATCTAGAACTAGTCGTATCTCTAAGCACAAGTACTTTTTTACAAGCGTTAAGACGATTTATTGCAAGACGAGGACGACCGTCTACCATCTACACAGACAACGGCACCAATTTCGCAGGAGCGGACAGTGCGTTGAAAAGTTTAAATTGGCATACAATACAACTTTCTACTACAGATGTGAAACCTCTGATTTGGAAGTTCATTCCCCCAGCCGCTGCTTGGTGGGGCGGTTGGTGGGAGCGACTTATTCGATCTGTCAAATCACTTCTGTTACGAGTATTAGGAAACTCTTCTGTGAAATACGAAGAATTATCGACCATTTTATGCGATGTGGAGGCACAAATCAACAGTAGGCCTCTTACATATATTTCGGATAGTTCATGTGATCTCGTGCCACTTACCCCGTCCATGTTTTTACAGGACATTTCAGATATAGGAATACCTGATCTTGACACAATTGATCGAGAAAAACTTCAATTACGATTCAAACATTGTCAAAAGTTGCGTGATGAATTACGAACTCGTTTCCGGAAAGAATACCTGGGCCAGCTAGTTCAGAGGGCCGGTGAGAAGAGTCGATCTCTAAAAATCGGTGACGTAGTACTGGTTGGCCAAGATAATGTTAAACGGCAGCATTGGCCTTTGGCCAGAGTGGAAAAGATTTTCCCCAGCAGAGATGGTTGCCCTCGGGTAGCCCAAGTAAAAACGAAAATCGGAATTTTGGTGCGTCCTATAAGGAAACTGTACCCATTAGAGATTTCAGAAGAAGATCCGATTGTGCAGGCCATTCCTGAAAGACTTTCTAGATTTGGCCGACGAATAAAGACTGTGCAAAGACTAAATTTATCCAAAGACTAAAACACTGAACTCTAGACTTTTTAAACATTTTCTTCATTTTTTTCATATATTGTTGTTGCTACTGGAAAAGGTTTTATGTACACTTATTAATTTTCTTTAAATTTTGTATCTTTTCATATAGATAGTAGGGGATTGCTAATTTTCCAGGTTCCATGTTGTAAGTAATTGTATAATGCAATGGTAAGTTGAGTTTTTGATATCTCACTTTGTAATTGATTTGTTACCACTAAATCAATGGTGGGAGGATATTACATTTACATGTTCGGCTCAACTTTTCCCCAATAGATGGCATTAGTCGTTCACAAATAAAATGTTTATGTTTATGCTAAAGAGACGGACGAACTGGTGCCATAGGGGGGAGGGTAGGAGAGCGCTTGATGAATCGAAAGTGTTAATACGGACTTTTTTACTCTTGTGTAAAATTATGAATAATGAAAGGCGATTTTCGCCAACTGTGATGCGTAGTAAATCTGTTGTTCAATAAAGAAGGAAAGAGGGGTAAGTAATCCCCTTCACATATTTTATTTCATTGCTTATTCATTTTTAAGTAACTGAACATTTGAGAATATATATATGTATGAAATGGAAGTAACTTTTGTTTTCGAACCTGAGGACACAGCTCCACAACGGGTAGTTGGGAGTTATTAGTGTCTAGTCATAACAGAAGCGCTCCTGAAAAGCTATAGATATAGCTTTGAAGCTACAGATATTATTTTTATATTTTTTTAACTAAAAAACTTTAGAAATTGAATAATATGATATTAGAGACAAATAATATATGAATTAGAAATAATCTGCTCTTGATCTGTGGGTGGTGGTCGTACTGTGAAACCAGCGCGCGTCTGGGACTTTGAAAATTACTGAGGTGCAAGTTTTGCACATGTAATCTTGTTTTATGAGGTTTCTCCCTTGTGCTTCAATATGTACCGCCGGGATTTGCATTTTACTGGAATATGACCAGCCTTATTTAGTCTCTTTTTGTCTGGCACATGAAATTTGTGGTTTTTTATGTTAATGGGGAGGGGCTTGGCCTTTTTGGATTTGATACGGATATTTCGTTTTCTTAGTTATTTTATACGTATTTATTTTATTTGTATTTTGTCCCAAATATTTATAAAATATTTTAAATTTAAATCAAACTGTTACGAGATTTCTATTTTTAATTATAGCAAAGTATATTTACATTATATTTAAACTATACAAAAAATTTATAAAATCGCATTACTAGCATAGGAAGCAAGCGTGTTGAGCCAACACCGTCTCAAAAGATAAGGCCTGAGCACTAAAGAGGAAACGCCATGGACCTCTTATAAGGTCCATTGGAAATGGCGAGGTCTACGTGATATACAGGTCACGCCACGAAACGGAATTTTGGGTGTCACGTGATCAAGCAAGGCTGTCGCCTTTAGCTTCCGCAATGCTCGATGACAATGAGACAGTTGCAATTTGTGATATTTTGTTAAAGTTCTTTTTTTCTTTCTTTAAATTAATACTTCAGCAATAATGCTTCTACACATGAAAAAATTTCAGCAATTTTATATTTATCTCTATATTTTTAACATTATTATTCTCTGGATTTACATGTAGAGTACATTTCTGCTGTCATTACATTTGCTGAAAAATAGTCTTAATAGTTTCTCATATATAAGTTATATGTAAAACTTTATATATATGTAAAACTGGCGAATATGTTTTCTTTTTCCCTCTCCTGAAACACAGTACTGGTATTATTTTTATTTTATTGTATCTGAAATAACAGATAAGAGTTATTTCAGATTAAAGAATATTAAAATTATTAGCGAATACTTAACAGTGCTTCAGTTTGTAACCTTGCTACTTAAACATAACTGAAAACAATAATTAAATATTTTTGGTATGAAATATTTAGTTCATTGATTCTTGATTTAATTTCCACTTGTTTGTGAAATTCAAATTACTGCATGCAATTAGGTGCACCTGATGAGAAATTATGATACATTTTATTCTGAAACACATTAAAAATACTAATATAGACTATGTACACTTTTATTCCAAAATAACATTTCATACATTGCGAGACATAAAACATTATTTTTTAACTTTTAAGACCAGCAGTAAAATCAAATAAAAATTGTACTGAAAAGCAATTCAAAAAATAAACGAAGCAACTGAAATACGGCAAATTTGCATAGAAAATTATAAATATTTCACTAATTACCATTACAACAATAGTCCAACAGTGAAGGAAGTATTTTATTACTGCTTTTGAAAATGTACATGTACAAATGGATGATTTCAAAGATACAGACATGATTAAGAAGCAGAATGCAGACTCTTTTGCACAGACTACACCATTCTGAAACTCTAACTTCAGAATACCTCCAGCTCAATAAAATTAGAATTATAAGCATATAAAATTTTCACCGATACCCATAAACTAAGCAAATTTAAAAGCCTATTTCTGTTACGTAAACTATTTGAGAGCACACGAATGCACATTTAGAGCAATTTTATAGATCCACACAATGCCAACTTTTCATGCAATCATTTCTTCAATATATTAAAAAACTTCAAACAACATGAATATAGAATTGTAGTATTTGGTAAAAGTACTATATTTACGGGTAAACCTCGGCGAAAATTGGTGGCACATGGATACCGAGTTTGTGCAATGCTTTGAATTGTCATTTTGTCTTTCTGTAGCGGCGATTTTTCCTGTTACGCAAAGACAAAATAACAAGTCAAAGAATTGTACAAACTCAGTGTCCATGTGCACACTGACCTATTTTCACTTCAAAAAATATCAGAAAAACATTTGTGCAATTCAGAGAATTGCACAAACGAATTGCACAAACTACGCATTGCGAACTCCCTTGACATTATCCATGTACACGTTGACCTATTTTCACATAAAAAAAATCAGAGAATTGCACAAACTTGACACTGCGCACTTCCTTGACTTCGCGATAAATGAAACAACAACTTCGCAATAATACAAAGGGTAACCTTCAGCCTACTCTAACCTAATATTTTTACGTGAGGATAGTATAATAAAACTTGTTTTTGAAATGCAATTGCAGAAACTAATTCCAGCTAAACACCTCATATATCTGCATACAAACAAGATTAGTCCGCTTTTGGCATCAGAAGGTTTCACATACTTGTTTAATATACATATGTGGATTCAAGTGCTTATTAATAAAACCAACAAAAATAAGAGACAACTGTGCCTAAGAGCATGATCTATCCCAGTTTCTGACATTTCAGTATATATTTAAGGAGCAAAGAATATATTTCAGGCAACATAAATACAAATTTACAATTTTCATCAATTCATATAAACAACGTCAATTCATGGAAGTATTCTTGCTGCATGTAACAGTACCTCAGTAAGCACGGTTAAATAAGAATACACCAGAGATATGTTTTCAAGATTCAGAAATAGCAAGACATGCTACTTCATGTTTGCATGTAGCATATTTCGAACAGATAAAATCAATTTCAAGACAGTTTACATGCATTAAATGTGAAATATCTCAGATGTAAACCTTGTAAGGTTTTAGTTAATATAACAAAGTTTTATTTTAATTTATACTTTTCTATCCGTTCTCATTTCAACTTCCCGTTAGAAGAAGCGCGCGTTTCAGCTTTATGCTAATTTGAAGTGGAGCCAAGTTATATTTAAGCGAGAGGTAGGAACCTCTCAGTGTGAGAGAGCTTCTAGTCTCAGACCACGGTCACTCTATTCAACGTTCGCCTGACTAGCTAGTATTTAAATTCTAAACCGTAGCGCTTTTACGTGATTACTTATTGAAGTAATTCCAAGTGCGTCAGTATTAATTAAATCTTGCTACGCACCATTTAGTTTAGAGGCCAACCTCGCGTTATAGCTCTGTGAGCAACGACTACTTAATTTCTATTTAGTTTTAGTTTAAATTTTTCTGATTGTTCATTTTAGACCCAAGTGTGGTCTCTACTTTCTGTATCCCTCCCGAGTTGGGAAGTGGTTGTAAATAATTGTGATTTAATAAAAGAGGATTTTAAATCCCTTTCAAGTGCAGTTCTTCTACCACTTAATCACAGTATTCTACCACGGAACATAGCTGCATTCAGCTCCCTGTTCCAGATCAGGACTTTAAGCTGTCACGAAGATGTTTGCCAAGAATATGCACCGAACACTCAGTCCTAACAACCTCATACATACATACATACATACATACATACATGCAAAAATGTATATGACAAATACAACAACAATTCAAATTTTGCTAAGATACAGTAAGAAAATAATTTTGCATACACAGCACAAATTATGCAACAATAAATTTAAATTAAGTATGTCTCAAACGCGTTTTAAACATATAAAATTCCTACTGATACACATAACAGTGTGAACAACATTTAAAATACTTATCACCATTGTTGGCTGCCATATAATATTTCGGATACCATTAGCACACTTTACACAAGAATACATCACTGAAATACATTCTAAAAGATATAAATATAAAAATCTACTATTCCCTAATTGTATACTTCAAAAAATACCTCAAAGCATACTTTAAAAATTCAGAACCTATCTGGAGAACTGTTTGCATATTTTTGCCGCTAACCCCATAATGATTACCACTTTCCAGGCATAGTCATTTTAATATAACTGAAGAGACAGAGAGAGATAAAAAAAAGCATTGATTCAGATTTTGAAAGAAAATAAGTGTGAAAAACAGCTTTGTATACATAAAACCAGTCTAGAAATGATTACTTCATGATATGCCTCATATAAAAGTTTTACTTTCTAGCCTTAGATGTCAGCATAGATATAGCTGGCATCAGCCAGTTCCTCATCTTTGCAAAACAATAAATGAAGAATTTGAAATTCATGAACTGTTGGAATTAAAGTCATTAGAAACTAGCACCAAAGGTATTGATGGATCCTTTCAAAAGAAAATTTGTAATCGTCAGGCAGACCCATTCAACCAGACTCAAACAAATTAAATCAAAAACGAGAAATCGCATTGAAAGTGCTTCACTGGAATTGAGCCTGAGACTTTGTGGACATTACTAAACTTGTATAAAAAAAGCAGTGCCGATCATCACATTGATTTCTAGAATGTAAAATAAAGTGATATATTAAACTAGTGATTTATATGTAATTCATTTTCTTTCTTTACTGTCTCTGGCTCTCACTCTCCTATACTAACGTTTGATTGGCCATCGCATAATTAAAAGTTGGACCACACTGATTTAGAACATGAATGCACAATAACCGACACATATTTTGATACGAAATTTCGATACTACATGTATAAATATTCGCAGCAATTTTTTGCAACTCACAACTCATGCTAGCAACTCAACTCTTGCTACGATTCATTACGAATGAAACTAGATTCAGAAATAAACAAAACACGAAAATAGAAACAAACAAAAAAAAACTACACGCAGAATGTCAGACCATCAAATTTAAGTGTTTTTTTAAATTTTGTTTCTGAATAACACTAAACTAAATAGTTTATACTATTATACAATTACTTGAGAGATAAAAATAGATTGACTTTATACTAGACGAAGTTTTTTTACTTTTCTATTTGGGCTCATTTTGGTAAAAGTTTTGTCATTTTTGAATTTTACCAAATTATTCATCAAAATTTTTATGTAAGTAATGAAATGCTTTCTAATCGTTCGAATAAGCTAAAATCACACTCACAGGTATCAGAATGAGGGAGAGCAAGCCAATTGAACTGTACAGAAGAGAGTTTATGGAGTAACATTAATGAATTACTGTGCCTGAGAAAATCAGCCTCATGTTTCTCAATCAGTTCATTTAACACTTTCCAAGTACAACTAATAGCTAGCACAGAAAATTCTGACGGAAAAATTAATTTGCCACGATCTAAATATTTTATTAGTTCAAATGGACCTTCTATGTCAATAGTTTTATCCAATTGCAACCAAGCAATGCATGTAAAACACTTTTTTTAACCAACTCTTTACGCACTACAAAACCTGATATATATATTAAGAAACGTAAAACATCACTTGGAACACATTCAATTGAAAGATAATCATTTAACACATCATCGTATAAATTTATATCAACAGCCTCACAACTTCTGTCTTCAAATGCAATCAAAGATTTTAGTGGAACATACAAATTTTTCGCCGACACAGTTACACAACTCTTGAAACGTAACTTTCTTTCACTTTCTAAAACTTGTACAAAACTTATATAGTAATTTGATCCAGATAATTGACGATGTGCTGCAAGTCTCGATTCTAAATCATGCGTTTGAAATTTTCCAAGTAATATATAATCCATTTTGTATTTTTGAAAAAGGTAAGGAATTAGCTGGACCATTGCCTCATTTGCTATAATTAATGATTGAAAAATCTGCGGTGATAAACCATTGGTTGAATGAACAGACAGCTTTCCAGTTTTTCAGCCACAAAGTCATATCTTTCAAAAACTTTATTTGCATAACAATATCAACTCTATTTGGCTCTTTATATATTTCATTTAAATGTATGCCTTCATATGGACTGCGTACATTCACTATTTTCCACCACTTTGAAATTGTTTCAATGAAACCGCAAGTTCCTTCAATATCTTTGAATAGTGCTGGGTAATGTTTAGACATGCATTTAAGAGCTGCAATATTTTTTTCATTTAACAATTTAAGAGCCAAATTAACATTTTGTTTCTGTATGCTGGATAGGTAAAGTACTTTACGAGATAATAAATGGCTATATTTTGCAAGAGATTTCTGTTCCATCTGAAATAGCATTTCGAAGTTCTTAAGATGCGGTTTCTGAAAAAGGGAATAATTTTTTGTGTCGGGAAAAGTTAGCACATCAAACTTTAAGATGGTATATTTTTCAATATGGCCTAATATCACAAGAGTAACATTTACACTCATCAGAGAAATATATAACTTTTTAAGAATTTTGCTGAATATGCCATTTACTTGAAAACTCTTTTTCATTTAATAATTTTAAATATGATAAAATACCAGAAACTTCTTTTATGGTTTGCTTTTCTTCATAATCCTTTGATCTAATAAACTCTGCCTTGTAGCTAAATCGAAATTACTTTGTTCAACATCCACCAAACAAAGAGACGCTTGACTACTCAAACTCAAATATTTTGGTAAATTGGGAAAAACACTTGGAATAACGTCATCTTTCAGTTTGGGAACTTTCCTAGGATATTGTTTTAATATTCCATTTACGCATACTTCATCCACAAGAATAATGTCACATTCATGAAAATGTTCGTTGCACACAAATGGATTTTTCAATCCTGAAAAAAATCTGTGGGTATTTTCAGCAGCCACTTTTCTTTCTTCTCATCATCTTTTGGAAGAGAAAACAATATTTTATATTCTTTTTCTGTATCATAATTTTAACGACACCTAGCTACATTACACTTGTTTGGCATGACGAAGGCTCTGAAAAGAAGGAAATTAAATAAATAAATAAAAGAACTTTAAAGAATAAAACCTAGTTAAATCCTAAACTTAACGATTTATTTTTTATAGAAAATAACTGTTTAATACCTTTTTTTTTTTTGCGTTCGCATCGCTCTTAAAAAGGCCCTTTTAAAAATTAAAACTGTTTGTTCAAATAAATTGCTAAAAACCGATTATTTCATATACAGAAGCACGTACATACTGTTTGTTTACAATGCTTTAGTAAGCAAGTCTTAGTTAATATGTACCTTTATCTGCACTCAGTTATGCTTTATACTTTCCGAATTCCAATAGCTTAAATAATTTTAAATGTTTTAAAAATCAAAATGAAATAAAAAAGTCTACACACGGTTCAGCGTGAATACATTTACTGTTAATTGAAGGGAATCATACTTCACTCATCTTAACTGTTTTATTTATTACAATTAACATAAATTAAAAATTTATATAAAATGTACGCAACATATAAACATAAAATGAAAATTAAAAAGAATAAATTACTTACCAAAATGATATTTCAAGACGACGTAAATTTTCTTATTCCAACTGAACACAAACACAAGTTCAAATCAAAAACAGTACAATCATGTATAAAAAAAGGTTATTAACCACATTAGACTTCCAAATTACGTTTAAGTTTGTTTAAACTATTAATATTGAAAGAGATTAAATAAATTATAACTAAAAATATGTTTAATATAAATCACATAAACAGCAGCACAATACATGTACATATCAGAAGATGGAAGCTGGCCGGCCTTTCTTCATCACGTGACTTTTTCGCGCCGTGGCCTCTATATCACGTAAACCTCGGGAAAATGGTCAGTAACGTCACGATCAGAAGACCAACGTGATGATGTTGAAGCAGGGGAAAGTGCCTCCTAGAAATTCGAACCAATAATACTCCAGCAATGAAGCTATAATTAGTGCGTTTTTACTACTCTCTGTAAATTCGTATCCTGCCTTGTAATTAGATCCTGTAACGGGTATATTTACTAATACCTTCTCTTTTGACGCACTTAGAGGGCGCTACATTTTTAGCCAGCGAGCGCCACTCCCATGATCCTCTGGGAGCGCGGTAATAATGTAGTGGTAGCAATCAGTCATGGTTTGCTTAGTAAATTTTGTTTATTTTGTTATGTCCGTGTGTTATTATGTTGTGAATGTGGAGCTTAAAATCTGATTAAATATATCTGCTCTTAAGAATGGTTATTTTCATTTGCTGCAATGTTTACCAAGAGTCTCGTCACAACACAACGGGCATAATCCTAATTTTGAATTAAAATTTCGGAAACCTTATGGAAAATTAATTGATCAGAAATTATGATCCACTAAAATAATGAGTACTATAAGAAATTTGCCCTCCTTGGACAATTGCATCTAAACCAATGTGTGAATAATTACAATGAAATGAATTCTAAGAATAAATGTTAAACAATAATTTGAATTAAATATAAGGCATTTTCAAATCTATTTCTAATCATATATGATAGAAAATTAAATTAGAAACATGTAACTGAAAACTATTACCAAGTCTTAATAGAAAATCTTTTGTTTCAAGCAGTTCGAAGTATAGAATTATTAATTCTAGTTCAAGGATTTATTATTCCATAAATATTTTCGTTTGCCTGATTCCTAGAAATAAAATCAGGAGTAATAATCACTGTTACTTGAAAATTCCGTTTTCCTTTTATGAAAACGTTACATTTATTTTGTCTAAAAACAATAAATTTCAATTTAAAAAGTAAAAATTATTGATGCTATAGATTTTCAAATAATTTTAAAAGGTAAAAGTATGACGCATAGCTCCGTTAAAAAGTGTGATGTAAAGCAGAATGTAATTGTTTAGGTCATTTAAATCACCACGCGTGGAGTTATTTATCCTCAAGACCTTTAGAAAATATCTTAAGAATATAATAATAACAAATCGATATTTTCTTTATCACATTGAAGTGGAAGACAAAATGTTCTTGAAATAAAATTTCGATCAAATTATCTATATTCAGAGGCTTTATTCTCATGGCAACGTGCAAAGCATAACTGCCTTTGATGAAGTAAAACATGTTAAGAGTATTAATGATAAAATACTGTATAAAAATATTTTGCGTGCCCTTTTTTATTCTGTGAGAAAGAGAAACTGTAATAAAATTTAGTTAATTCATCACCTCTCAAAAATGCATCTGCTGAGGATGATATTAAATGAAACTCTGACAAAAATTATTTTCATTACCACACTGAAGTGTAATAATATTCAGACAGATGTCTTGTGCTGCAGGATTAGTTAAAATTGCTCCATTTAAGATTTCTTAACCGAAAGAAAATTCACTCCACCTCATAAATCATGCACTTCCTGAATTGGATCGTGTTACTATGTGAGTGCAACCTTTGTGTTTCCGAAAGTGATCAGTTTTTACAGCAGATTCGCTACTTTTCACGTAAAGTGAGGTAAACATTCTCTTCTTAACATCGCTATCAGTCTTTAAAACCTATTAAACAAGTTCTACATGAGTATCAGAATTTTCTGCTGATCATGATATTCAGTTTAGCAGTGAAGAAGCGCTTATCAAATTGGTAATCGCATTTTAATATAGTTGATCGTCAAAATGCCTTTGCAACAGTAATTATGACGGTGCAGGTTACAGCATTTCTATACGGCAAGTATTTCAATCAGAATCCAAACTTAGATTGCAGGATTCTTTGTCCCTTAATTCAAGTGTGTATCGGAGTGTTAAAAAATTTGATACTGAAATTCTGTGGAAAGATTTAGGGCAAGATGATGTAAATAATTCAATTCATGTGCAAGAAAGTGATTTTTTACAGTTGACAACAGTTTTACGTATTTATTATCTTGGAGGCTACTGTGCATATACCCTGTGCAAAAAATTAAAATGCAACTCATGCAAAAACCAATTCACTGTCGAAAAAGAAATGGATTGTGGTAATTCCTGCAGATCAGTATCAAGTTTAGACAGAGGGGGCTTACTGTTTCCAAATACAGACGATGTAAAGATTGTAAGTTACTCTTACATCATAATTAAAAAATCAGTTTCATCTGGATATGAGCAATCATTCTTAAAAGTACAAACTCAGAAGTACGTACTCTATTCAATTACTATAAATCAATTAAGTTCTATCTAAGTTTTCAATTAAGTGTAAGAAACTTTGATCATTTAGATGTATGTTTTTCAGGGCATTATGCTGAAAACATTATTAAAAAAATTTGGGGGGTTTTTGAATATTTTGCTAAAAAATTATTGTTGTAAAAGAAATGAAGTTAACTATATTTTATAAAAATATTTTTGCTTGTTTCCTTCTTCCATAGTTTTAATTTTGCTGATCTCTAGTGCAGGTTATTTCTTAAAAAGCTTTTTATTTCATGTACTGCAGTTTAAATTTGTGTTAATGCCTTGTAAAATTGACATCGGTCAATTTTTTGATTCAACTGATAGTGGGTATAGTCCATCCCATATATACGAAATGTTGAATAATGTCATTAAATTTATAAATATATTTATAATTACGATAACTGCATTATAAGTACATAAAAATACTGTAGATTTTTTTACAGTATTTACTATGCTGGGCTTATTCAAGCATTTCACATGCCAGAAGGAACATAGTTCAGTAACATTATTTTTTGATGACTTAGTTAAAATACATTATCAGAATAGGTATGAATTTAAACTTTTATTTCTTTTCATATATTTCATGAAAAACTTTTCCGTGTGCGGGAATTTTTATCTTATTTGGTTTCTAATTTTCTTAATTTCTTGCATACTTTGCGAGATTTTTCCATAAACTCTGTTGTGTATTTCTTTTTCCTGTGTGCTTGAAATTCATTAATTATACTTCGGTAAACTGATTAAAACATAATAAATATAAATGCTATGCATTGCGAGAAAAGGATTATAAATATTGTTGCGTTATACTGGTTCGTGGATTTGAGAGTATCCGATGAGAACACGATGCAGAACAATAATAAGCACAATTTATTTACAAGAATCACTATTTACAGCACAGTTCCAAAATCACCTTTAAAAGCGTCGGAAATCTACAATAAATACGCTGAAACAATCAGCAACACAGCTTCAGGCTGTAACTGTAAAGGTAGCTTCACGGCAACACTAAACTTATAATAAACACCGTGGAACAATCACCAATACACTGTCAAGCTATACTGTAAAGGTAGCTTCACGGCAAAGCACTATCTCGATCGCTTTCCGTTCACAAAACTCTCGCGTAGCTTAGCACTCACAGTAAGCAGCTATTCTCATACTTCTCACAATTCTCGCAATTAATCACACTTAATCACACACACCGCCGGCTCTCAGAAACGCAAGGGTTTATATAGAGTTTCATTAGGTTCCACAGGTTTCGAGAAATATCTCGACAGGAAATTATTCTAGAAGCTTCCCGATTGGACCATGGGATATCGCCTATTTGGTCGCCAAATGGGCGATAAAGTCGCCAATCTGGAAACCCTACCATACAGTATTTTATGGCAACCCTAGTGCTATGCCGGAAAGCTAACATACAGGCGCAACCGCCGAATTTTTCGCAACAATATCTAAGTTTAACGATACCTGTTTTAATGGTGTATAAAATACTGCAAATATCTGTTTTCTACTGACGTGCAGTTCTTTATGAATTTTTTGGAAGGGGCTTAAAACAAAGAAAGAAGGTAGAATATTTATAAAACATAATTTCAGTATTAAAACTGTAATTTGAAATAACCACATTTACTGCATAAATATTTGTCAGAAGTCCTGAAGCTTTGGAGTTTTTAAATTCAACGCGAAAAGTCTAAATTTTAATTAGGTGTTCGATGAAAGTTCATTCAAACTGCTCGACAAACTTATATTGATAAAAAAATGTTCTGCCCAATTTGCGCTAAATAAAGGTTAAAGAATGATTGCCTGCTAACTTCTGATAATTTATAATGCTTGTTTTATTTAACAAAAACTATTATTTCAAAAATATTTAAGAGTTTCTTTAGATTACTGACAAAATATCGTGCACTATTTGTTTCGTTTATTTATATTTAGTTCATTAATTAACTAAGTAGAACTATTTATTAATTAAAAACATGCCCCCCCTTTTTTTTACTGGAGTAATGTTTTATTCATTTGGAAAAAAAATTTCAGTGCCATTTTGATTACAATATTTGGTTTGAAAGGAAATGGTTAAAAGGGAAAAAATGGAAAAGAAGTAAAAATCAGTTTTAATTTCATTTAAATAATAACCGTAATAAATTCCACAAATCAACGTAAATTCGTTCTGAAATTTACAAAATGGATATGAAATATGAAATAATGTAAAACTGCATGCATATATTTCATAACGTCACTTCATTGGAAAAATTTCATCTATTTACTGAAAAGAAATTTTAATTAGTTTTTTTCCCCCAAATACATTGGAAGAGAAAATTAATCACCTATACTTGTTTATTAATCATCTAGTAAATATAATCGGCAAAGAAAGTTAGATTTCTATTTATTCATCATATTTTCTGTATTTTTCAATGTAGTTAAAAAAAAACTTAGAAAATTTTCCGTCTTCCCGGAATAAAACACATGATTTAAGTTTTAGAATTTCATTGCAAATTTTACTATAAATTATAAATCGTGAATGCTCAATAAAATATATAGTAAATTAGCAGGAGTTAAGTAAATAAGCACGCAAAGGAAGGTATGAAAAGGAGCAGAGCTATGAGCTACCGGTCTTCTGTTGTGACGTCACGCTGTCGTGGTTGTGTAACTATCTAGAAGGTGTTGGTTGAGATCAGAGAAAATTTTCAGGAAATAAAAGACCTTTTCACTGGGCAGGTGCATGCATTGTTTAGTAATAAAATAATACATAGGTTTCAAAGCTCCTTATGTATATGCGGGTAAAATTAGGCATTCCTATTTGAAAAGCAGCAAACACCATTGTGAAGAGCAGCTGTTTCAAGGCGCGACCACTCAACTTCTAGAGGATTGTGAGGACACAATGCTGTAGTGGCTCAGTGGTCATGCCCTGAAACCACAAATCAATTACTATAAATATACATAGGTTTTTTTTATATATGCAGTTTAATTATTTCTATTTTTTATTGTTTATAATAGAAATAATGATGTGCGATGAATAACTTTTGAAATTTAAAGTTGTTTTTATTAATAAAAGGAAGTTATTTCGTCCCTTGAAAACGAATTTTAAAAGGCATCCGATTTGAAGAACTAAGACCTAAAAAATGTATGATTCTGTAGTCATTTTGTGTTGTTTAGAGGTAAAAGATCAATAATCAATCATAATAATCTGTTTTCACTTAAGTATTTCAAAAAGAAGAGGAGAAACATATTTGGAAATTGGTGGTTTCAGGGTTAAGTCACCAAAAAACGATTAAACGGTCTTTTGTTTGACAAACTGACAGCTAGGCTGAATTATCAGACTGGAAATCCACGAGATCCAATAAAACTTGTTACATATTCTATGTCTTAAGATATTGCAAAGCACTATGAATAAAAAAAACTACTATTGTTGAAACTTATTTCAAAATGCATTACACTGTGTTTAAATGTTAACTTGCAAGTCGAAATTTTATTCGATTCAATGCATTTTACATCAAGCTACATAAAACGAATTTCTATTCATACCAATAAGTGTGAAAAATGTCAACATAAAGAATAAACACCATTTCTGTCCAATGAGTAATTTTATACAAATATAATTTCTGAAATTAAAAAAATCTGACGAGGACACCACGACGTCCTTGTACGAATTATTAAATTATACACATTTCTTGCAGCATTTAAACTTATTTCTTCGAATTATTCTACTAATCGAGCCCTCAAGGCAAACTGAAAAATGGCATTAAAAATTCAAAACTTTGCAATTAAGTATCCCTGCCAATTTTTGGCGTACGGGAGTTAAATTTCTTATAAAACTTTCCCAAATATAAGTATAGGAACCAGTAAGACAGGATTAACAGTTAGATTTCATTATTTCTCTAAAATTAATTTCTTTCAAAATTTGACTTTGCCAAAGCATGAATATTTTTTATTGTTTATAATTCTTTAATGTTATTCTTAACTGATTTGACCCTTGGACACTTTTTTGATGTTATTATTACAGCTCGTTACAACACTGGGCCCCCAGTACTTATTATATTTATCTCATTATATTACAACCAAGGATTGCAAAAATAATGGCCAGGTAAGAGGCGGGTGTATATACATTAACCACCTCTTATTTCGTTCAAATTATTAGGAACTAAAACGAATATACACTCACGTTTGTGAAAATTGCAACACCATGAAGGACTTACGCGAGTGAGCTGAAATTTTCAGGAAATGCAAAGTAGCGCATGATATGCAAATGATTAGAATTGCAAATCCGTAGCGCATGCGTATGCTGAGCAGCGCCCTCTGAACGGCTGATGGATCCGAATAAATAGACGGCTGTAGCGAGGCGTGTATGGTTATCGGTGGTTATCTGCTAGTGGTAAACGTTAACTCAATCTGTACTTATGCCTCGTCGACGAAAGAGAGCGATATTTGAACAACTTACAGAGTTTGAACGAGGGAGAATCATCGGCCTTCGTGAAGCTGGATTGTCGTATCGTGCAGTAGCCTCTCGTGTGCAGCGTAACAGCAGCACAGTGATGCGCGTTTGGAAGCAGTGGACGGACGAGTGTCGGACAACTCGGAAATCCGGGAGTGGACCCCGAAATGTGACGTCAGCTCGCGATGATAGACACCTGGTCCGCATGGCGCGGACGGACCGTACAGCTTCCTCTAGACAATTGGCAGCACTGTGGTCAATAGCTACAGGTGTTTCATTGTGTGCTTCATCAATTCGTAGACGTCTGC
The DNA here is from genome assembly GCA_000611955.2 of Stegodyphus mimosarum. Taxonomy (NCBI): domain Eukaryota; kingdom Metazoa; phylum Arthropoda; class Arachnida; order Araneae; family Eresidae; genus Stegodyphus; species Stegodyphus mimosarum. The sequence continues at coordinate 63,793 of KK121362.1, read as the reverse complement.
TGCAGTGTGGACTGCGCGCACGGACTCCTTTATACAGGATCCCCCTAACGCACGACCATCGCCGCCTGCGGCTACAATGGGCCAATCAGCATAGAGACTGGCGTGCTGATTGGCAGCATGTCGTGTTTTCTGACGAATCCCGCTTTAATTTGTGGTACCATGATGGCCGCATTCGTGTCAGACGCTATGCCGGTGAACGCCACCTTCCGGAGTGCATTATCGAACGCCACAGTGGACGAACACCCGGAGTTATGGTCTGGGGCGCCATAGCATATCATAGACGATCTCAATTGCTACGAATTGTGGGCAATCTGAACAGCAACCGGTATATCCGTGAAGTTCTACAGCCCGAAGCTGTTCCCTTCCTTCAAAGCTTGCCAGGCGCTGTATTTCAACAGGACAATGCCCGCCCTCATACTGCTCGGATTGTTAAATCCTTCTTTGCAGCGCAGCAGGTACAGCTTCTTCCTTGGCCTGCGTGTTCCCCGGATATGTCGCCAATTGAACATGTGTGGGATGTCATTGGTCGGCGTCTTGCTCGTGATCCTCGTCCTGTTGCGTCTGCAGACGAACTTTGGGTACGCGTACAAACGATATGGAATGCTCTTCCTCAGTCAGACATTCAAACTTTGTTTGACTCCATGCCACGTCGTGTAGCAGCACTTATTGCGGCGCGTGGTGGCCACACAAAATACTGATTCTGATCTCTTGTTCTTGTTTGTTTGCTTTGAACATTTAATCATTTATTTGTACCACTACCACTCAACTGTGTATTAAATTGCATTCAATTATGACGATTCCTTCTTGGTGTTGCAATTTTCACAAACGTGAGTGTATATGCGGTGTCTCAGTACCACGTTTCAGAACTTATAGCAGGAATACGGTGCACCCCTCGGAATCATATAGCAGTGCAGGGTTGACAATGCTTTCCTCACGAGTTGATGTACACAAAAACATCAGAAATTAAAACACGCCAGGTGAGTTAATATTCGTTTTAGTAATAAATTTATATGAACAAAAGTAATACGAGTCAAAGATAGTGTTCGACGTTTCATCGACTGACTTCAATGCGCGCCTCATATATATGGTGCATGGAATTTGAATATTCTGAAATTTCCCCGGAAGCTACTGCGATTGTTTACTACTATTACAGCTGTGCAGCCAGCCTTTCGGCGTTGTTATAAACCAGTGTCTTCATATGGCCCATAAAAAGAAATCGAGACGTCATAGGACCGGTAATCGAGCAAGCCAACGCACCTGACCACCACTTCCGGTCCACTGTTGGCTATATCTGACGTCTAGGTGGGTAAGAACGTTATGACTGAAATGGACAGGGTTCTATCGTTTTGGAACCACATTGTCTGCCGTATCGACGCAAAAATCTATTCGGCATTTATAAATTTTAACATGACTTGCTGCAGAAAGATGAAGTAATTACAACCGGTTAGAAGAAAAGATAACAGGTAGAGGTGATCCCCCACAATGCTGGCCCAAACATTAACCGAAAACCGACTCTACGCTGCGGGACATGGTGTAGCATGAGGGTTCTCCACCGCCCAGAGATGGACGTTATGTGCGATGAATATTCCTTCCCTTGTAAACTTCATCGTGGAACAACACATTAACAGGGTAACAGGGATCTGTACCACACTTTTCAAGATACTTTTTGCAAAAACAATGCGAGATAAATAATCGCCCGGTAGAAATGCCTAGATATGCTACACGCGATCATTTTCTCCAAGAATTCTCCAAATGTTGAAACGGGAAACCGCGACTGCGTGCATTAAACTTCGCGTACTCAAACTTATAGTCCCCTGTACCAGATGTAACACATTCTCTTCGATATCCGAGCTCATAGTGCCCGGTTTATGGCAGCTGTCCGAAAGTAACCGGCTTCAGCTAACCCTCGATGCAGCCTTGTAAAGAAATTATGGCTGGGTGTACTCCTCATAGGATATTGCTCTCACTGCAATCTGCAGGCCCATATTGCATATCGTCTAACTCCACGTTTGTATAATTATTCATCCCACTCCTTGTGCGAGCTAACGATTCTCTGGAAGAACACTCCGAAATTTCGCGCAACGCCATCTATCGAGGGTTAGAAAAACATTTCACACCCTGCAGCGTTATATGCTACCTAAAAGTTCTGGCACCGAAACACCCTGTACTAATTAACAGAAAACCCGACGTTCATTTAACTGATAAACAGTATATTCTTAATTTGTCATAGGAATATGTTCTGAAAATTATTAGATTTTTGAAGTTTTTTAAAAATAACACTTTTCTTTGGCCGATGCTATTCGCACCACCGGTGCGATTAGCCAACATTCATGACATGCACCAACATTCAACACGCATGCGGATTGAGTGTCAGATCCAGATCCGTCATTTGAACTGGATCGAAAAGAACGAATCCTAAGTACGCGAACTGCCTAAGGGCCCTATTCTCCTAGAGTGCGAGAAGATTTCGATACGATATGACGCGCTTTTCGCACGGAGGGAAAATTTGCAATTTTGGAGCATCGATCGAAATCATTTAGTGCGACGTAGCGATCGCTTCGTTTACGGCTGATGAGGTGCAACCGTTTGAAAGTCTTGCGATCGAAAAGAAATGGCGTCGGACGAATGTTTATTAAATGTGCTACTTTTTACTGGTTTTTCACCTGTGGTAGGGGTTAGTTAGTTTTTTGAATTATTGAAATTTCAGTCTAAAATTGCAAATAACTTAATCAGAAAGTTACTAATGTCCAATTTCTATACCTGCTGCTTTTATATTCTGCATGTGTCATGATTTCTGTTTTTATGATTAATTTCGTTGTAGAAATATCTTTTATGAATTTGTCTATGCTTTTCAAATAATTTTCTTATTAATATTTTTTATGTATCACTTGAAACATTCGAAACACTTAATTCGAATTAAGTTCTGAATTGTATAATAGTAAACAGAGAAGAGTATGTTACTTAAATTTTTCTCTGGTTTTTCATAATGAATTACATCTTTGGTGCATAACCTTCTCATTTGTGGTGTCAAACATCAGGATATGAAAAAGGTAACTAGTTGAACTCATTTGAAGTATTATTTAGAAACAAAATACAATGATTATTGGGATTTTAGATTTTGATATTATTCTTGAAGACATCTGTTAATATTTGATATAATTATAGTGCTTAAAAATTAAAGAGAAAATGGATTGTAATTTTTTACCCTGTTGCTTCTTATGAAGGATATGTTACGAAAATGTTCGAAAATAGAGTATTCTTTCCTCCGTTTTATTTTATCAGTATATTATTATGCTATTTTAGAAGCATCATGTGAAAATATTGCAAGTTTGTCATGTGATAGATTGCTACACTTTATAAAAACAGTCAATATGTGTTACATTTTAATCTTTTTCAGATCCTGATTTTTGACACCACAAATGACAACGTTATATTAATATATTTTTATGAGAATGTACTCAGAATTATTACATCTGTGAAAAACTATAAAACTCTGTATTGGGAATTTTCTGAAATAGGATTAGTTTGAATAACTCAGCTTTCATAATGCTATAAAAATATGTTTTTCCATAAATTTGAAATGAGATTTGTATAATGCTTATGTAATTTATTTTCTTAGTAAACTAAATGATTTTAATTAAACTCCTCAATAATTTTATATTTTTTATATTGTAGAATATTTATTATTTCATATTAAGTAGATTATTATCATTTAGCTTAATAAGTTTCAAAACACATTTGAAAGTTATCAAACATATGTATTTCTAAAATCCTGATAAACTTTATATTTCCTGTTATTGATAGCATTATATTTCCTTTATTCTTTAGATATGATCTTTTTATGCAACATTAATATGTTGCAGGTTTCGGATCATAATATGAAGGTCGTGGCAATAAATACAAAATTTTCTTGTATTCATGATGCGTTCATATGGAGAGAGAGTGCAGTTAATAACTTCTTGGCACTGCAGAGTGGGACAAACTATTGGCATGCACCCAAAATTTTATAATAAAATTATTTGAGGAAAGAAATAAGCACAATCATTTTGTCAAACATATTACTATTCTGAGAAATTAAATGAGCGTAAATAAGCATTTTTCAGGGACCGGGGGAGCTGAATGTCAGTTAGCAATACTTCTTAAATTCTTATAAAATAAGACTTTTCGGTACTTTTCTGTTATCAGAACTGGATTCAGAAATCTATGCGTGTACACATATGCACATACACACATGCATACATACATACATTCCTTAATCTAGTCCCGATAATAGAAGAGTACCAATTTTTCAATCTATAGCACGTTTTGATTAATTTTTTCTGCATTTAGAATGTATTTGATATTATTCATTCAGATTGTGGGTGGATTATTTATATCGTGTTACAGTATTAATGTAATAGAAATAATAAATAAATGCAATTTTTTATGTTCTAGTATTTTTATACAGTATATTATACCAAGTCTTAGATTATCAATATCAACATGTGAGTGATACAGAAAGACTGGATATTTGTTTAATAGTTAAAGTATGGTCTCAATTTTAGTTTAGTATTTAACCACATTTTCTTTTTCAGTAAGTAATTGCTGGAATGTGAAAGAAATAGATTACTAAATTTTATTAAATATATAATGTACCTAATTTATATGCATTTGGATACACATGCAAGTTAAGAAATTGTGTATTCTCGATAAATGTAGATAAGAGACAATTCTTTTATAGACTTCTATTACAGTGAGTTATCGTCCATGTATCAAATTGTTGTACTTAAAAATTATGCATTTTTACCTTTGGATTTATGAGTTTAAAATTATTTTGCATTGTAATGGGAGACAGATTTTTTTCTTCTTGAAATCTGATATTAGATTTCCAAACCTGTACGAGAAATTTTAATTTCCATGTATTTATTTTAAAATATTGCAGGTGATAAAGGCTATCCATTGGAACCTTGGCTTTTGACACCATATATGAAATCCTCTTCACATATAGAAAAAAATTATAACCAAAAACATGCAGTAGCAAGGAACTGTGTGAAAGGAAAGATGCAATGGTGTACTTAAATCAAGGTTTCGTTGCCTACATCATTGCAAAATGTTGACGGACAGCCCAGCATAAGACTACTATAAAGGGGAGCTGACTCGTTAGCCATTCTATAGCCAACGAAGCACACTTGTCGCTATCTATCATTGGATCAGCATTGTTTTGTTGATTGATTCCGACCTAATTTTGAGAAACATGGATGGACATGTTGCACCAAACATTCTAAGACTAACTTAAGGATATTTCGTTTTCTGAAAAATGAAGGAAGACAAAGAAAATGGATAGTTAATTCTTGTCGAAATCAATCGATTCCGAGCCCTGGAGCATGTATTTGTTACGTAAGTTCAACTTCGTATTTTTTCATAGAATGTTAGAAAAATTCCTCTGTATTTCTTCAAAGTCTGCATTTTCATTTAACTGTCACTTATTGATTATCAACTGGTTTTTATAAATACAAAATCAATTGAGGAATTGTGTACGTGTTTGTGCAGTAAAATAGTATTGCCAATTCTGTTTATGATGTTGTTGTTTCTTTTATTATCTTCATGAATAGTTTATACTGTTCATAAAATTGTATTCTACATTTCATGTAAACTTTGTGCTGGGTTGGGAAAGTGATATGCCTTTCCTTATTTAATTTTACTGTACTGATTGGTGATTTAAAATAACATTCTTTGTTTTGATTCTGATGTATTGTCGCCAAATCTGTTAGCTAGCGCCAGTGTTAAAAACTGGATAGTATGATCTAAATTATAAATGATTTTGGTTTCTCTGTATAGTAAGATTAATATATTCTGTACTTTTTAGGCATTCTGAAGAAGCTGAATATTAATTTAAATATTTGGCGAATCATTTTGATCCCATTCTCATGCGTGATCTAGTACTAAATCTTCATGTTGTATTTTTAACTATAGTTACTTTAAATTTATTTTCAGTGTGTGATCATGAAATATGTTTTAAGTAGCTTTATAAACTTACTTTTTCTTAATTTTGTTCTGTTTTCATATAAAAAAAATTATCAGAAAATTGCATTCTTAAAAGTGTGGTTAAATTCATTTAATACAGAAATTGTAATTAAATACTAGTGCTTTAAATTTTAATGTTAAGTTTTATGCATGCTTTTGTTAAATTTGCAGGTACATTTTGAAAAAAATGAATTTGCTCATAAATTTGTCATGGAAGATCTCATGGTCTGCTAAATCAAATTGACTTTTGTGTGTCCTTAAATCTGAGGCACCAATAGTAAATCTGTTTTGGCATCTTATTAAGAATTTTGAATAAAAAATTTATTGCTACTATGAAAGATAGATCAACTGATGTTTACCTTACTAATCAATGTCTTATAATATTATAATGACTTGCATGCTTTTTCATAATGTAATATTGCATATGTTTTAAGTATTTTTTTAGATGTTACTAGAACCAGTGTACTTTATTTATTTACTTATTGCTTTAAAACAAGTTTTATTTTGAGGCTCTTTTCTTCCTCTTTTCTGTATGCTCATAAAACTTACTTGAGCTATATTTTTAACATATGAATAAGTCTCTTATGTTAGCTACTTTAATTGAAAAATAACTAAACTAAAATGATATACCTTGAGAACTGTTTATTGAGTTATTTTTTTAAAGTATTTAAAAAAACTAACTTTTATCTTCTAATGCTTACTCTAATTTTTTTATTGCTTCAGTATTTAATATTTTCTTGTTTATTCAATATGTTTTCATTTAACCTCTGCTTTTTCACATTTGCAGAGTCCAATAACATATTACATTCTACTTCTGTTTTATCCAAACACATGAATCATTTTGTTGAATACATATAAATTAAGGTTCTCTAGAAATCAAGTAAAAAAACCTTAACAGAATTTTTAAGGTTGCCTTACATGTAAAACTTGCCCTTCAATTTAAGAATTCATAATAAAATGATATGTTTTTTTAGCCTGCTAATAGTCCTTCAAGTTATGCTTAAATTATTGGAGTATATCTTCAGATTGTGTTGCAAGTTATTACTGTTCATGAAAACTATAAAACATCGAGTTTCCATTCTGAGATCTGTTTGAAACTATGTAGATATTTTCAAGTAACCGAAAAGTATATAACTTTGACTAAATTTTTTTCAGATAAAAATTGATGTATGTATCAGGCAGATTCTTCACTTGAATGATAAACTGTAAAAAAATTAATTCATAAAACAAATTTTGTATATCTTGCATTTAAAAAACTTAAAACTACCTAAAGAACTTCAAATGAACAAAATTACACAAAATTACATTAATGAAAATAAATGAATATAAGTAATCTAAATAATAACACATATATATGCATGTGTGTGATGTTTATAAAATAATAGTATCTTTCATGATGCTTTTCAATGAAAGACACTAATGTCTATAACTGACGAGAAATTATCTGAGAAGGAAAAACATTCGTTGTTTACTGATCCGCTGTTACCATCTGTTTACAAAAAAA
>KK121362.1:4308-55841 GCA_000611955.2 Stegodyphus mimosarum | reverse complement strand
AAACATGCATACATTTATGCAGATTTTTCATTTTTTAAAATTTAATGCAGAGCGATAACATTTAGTGGCAACAATTTGAAAAGTGATACGCCGTTTTTGTGTTTCCGACGCAAAATCGCAAAACGAAAGTAACAGTCCTTCGGGACTAAATCCCTTTGGACTAATAAATAAATAAATAAATAAATAAAAATAAAATTACGATTATTTTTCAAGAAGTCGTCTCATTGGTCGTTGTACTATCGTTTTACGTCAAAATATGGGCGGTGCGAAGGAGGAGTTCCTACCTCTTTCGATCGGCGAAAGCCTCAACGATTCGAACGGTAGACGCACTTGAGAATTCCAGTTTTCGATCAATCGTTTGTAGCAGGCGAACGAGAAGATGTCGCTTGTTACGTCACTCTCGTATCGAGATCTCTTCGCACGCTAGGAGAATACGGCCTCTCTGATGCTTATAAAACTCTAAATTAGTAAAAGTGTGATTATTCAGATCCGGAATAAACTGTTTGTGACCGATAAAACAGTTTGTAATTCATTATCTTTCAGCTACGCAATCCTTCAATAAAATGGTTTTAGCAGAAATTTTGGCCAGCGAATTTAGAACCAAGACACTTGGGCAGTCTATGGGTACACTTTCCTAGTTCCTGTCAGATACTGTAAATCTCTCCCGACTAGAGCTGAAAACGACAGAATATCTTTATGATTAACAAAAGCAGTCTTCTAGAGGTATTAGAAACAAATATTTCGATTGTAAATGATGTTTCCAGGATTAAATAGGTGGTGCTTAAGTGAAAACTAGTTCCTTCTCTCGACCACCACCAGCTGATACGAGATGGCTGTATATACACGCATGAAGCTTGCAAGGTCTTCTCAGAAAACATCATGATATGCTTTCTTGCATCATCAGTCTTCATTAGGAAAAGGGCAGTACTCGTTGTAGGCTGAAGGGAAAAAAATATCGATTAAGCCTATACTAAACATTAAGTGACATGTTGATTTAACAGATAAAGGTGTAATCTTCCTGTTAGCATGAAACAGGGATTTTGGATTTGAACAAATCAATAAAAATACTTTTTACAGTGTGCGTGACTTGTAACATGTAAAATACCTAAATGAAACGATTTAAGCCTGAAACAAAAAGATAAAATGCTGAAAGATTATGATGTGTTTGGCAAATGCAGCTAGAGTAGCAACTTTTAAAATGGGGTTTTCCCTAACAGCACTGTGAAATCTAACTGAAGAAAAAAATTATACTGATAAAGAACTTGTAAAGACTGAAAAAAAGGTCCTTATTTATAGAGTTGTTTGTGACCTGTGACAGAAAACTGCAAAATTCGCTACAATGCTTGTGCCAACTGATCTATGACTCACAAGATGAAGAGAGAAATAACATTGTTTATGAAGAAATTATTGGGTTGGCAACTAAGTAATTGCGGATTTTTTTTAGAAAATCAAAGACAAATTTTTCATGGAAATAAATAACTTTATTCTGTAATGTATTGCCCATTTTGATCAATGACCTTTGCCATCTTTCAGGCAGCATCATAATTTCACGTTCATAAAACTTCTGGTTTTTATTAACAAAAAACTAAATCAGGTACGATTTGACATCATCATCATTATTGAAATTTTTACCATTCAAGGAGTTTTGTAAAGATTGAAACAAAAAGTAATCAGATGGTGCAAGGTCAGGACTATATGATGGATGTGGCAAAACATCCCAACCAAGCTCCAATAATTTTTGCCGAGTGACCAAAGATGTGTGTGGCCTTGCATTGTCATGATGGAATACAACACCTTTTCGATTTGTCAATTCGGGCCGCTTTTCTTCAACTGCATTGTTTAATTTCGTTAGTTGTTCAATGTAGACATCAGAATTGATCGTTCGGTTGGGTGGTAAGAGTTCAAAGTAGACAATTCCTTTGTAATCCCAACAAACTGATAACAAAACCTTCTTTTGATGAATATCAGCTTTTGATGTTGTTTCACCTGGCCTGCTCCAGGATCTTTTCCGCTTGATATTGTTGTAAACAACCCATTTTTCATCGCCAGTTATCAGTCGTTTTAAAAATGGATCATTTTCATTACGTTTCTTTAGCAAATGGCAGCTGTTAATGCGTTGCGTTAAATGCGTTTCTTTCAGTTCGTGAGGAACCCATGTATCGAGTTTTTGAACATAGCCAAGTTGTTTTAAGTGATTTTCAATGCATGTATGTGATACATGAAGCTTCTCTGCAATCTCACGTGTTGGGCTGTGACGATCCGAATCGATTATTGCTTTGATTAGGTCGTCATCAACTTCAACTGAACGACCAGAGCGCTTTTCATGTTTGAGTGAAAAATCACCAGAACGAAATTTGGCAAACCAATTTTGACACTGCCGTTCTTTCAAGGCTTCGTCACCATAAACAGCACATAACTGTTTATGAGCTTGCGATGCGTTTTTCCCTTTGCGGAAATAAAATAGCAAAATATGACGAAAATGTTCCTTTTGATTTTCTATTTTTCAACGAACGCCAAACGAAAACTACGCAACCGATCAAAAAACTTTTTTTACTGATTCACACCTGAATTGCCAACTATCAAATAACAAAATGTGTTTTACATTTGTACCACGTCTGCAAACCTAAAAATTCAACTGAAGCCATCTATGAGTGAAATCCGCAATTACTTAGTTGCCAACCCAATACATGGTGAGAAGCAAGATATCCGAGAGTTTCATGTAATCAGGGTTCAAGAAATATCACGTTAAATTCAAAACAAAGCACAAATCAAAAGCCAAAGAAGCGATCACCTTCTTGGGGAATTATGTATCACGGTGAGAGTCATTCGGCCAGCTGGTGTAGAGCCAATTTTCGCAGCTGCAACCAAATTGTCTTTTACATAGCAGGGGTGTTTGTGGGACCCCAAAAAATCCTCTGAAACTTTTACGGACTTACTACCGACATTTTGGAGTTTCGAGAGGGGGGGGGAGAAATGAAAAATTACAATTATGAAGTATTGAATGACCTAATTATAAAAATTCAATGAATTACTTTTTTTTTTCAAAATTAATAACCATAAATTTTCAAACATATAAACTACTACATTTTATGTAAATATTTTAAATTACCTGAATTAATTCTTTAAAAAAATTATCTAATTTCTGCTGTTTTTTTTTTTATTATTTTTATTTTCTGATGTTTGTGGGCTTGTCTTTCTTTTGTGGTGAACTTCATAATTGCAGGAAGGTTGACTTTTATTTTCCTCATTTACAGTTGAAGAAAATTCCTCGAGAACTGCACATGCAGAGGTAGAAGCAGTTTGCTTTTCTGTTAATGTAGAAGGTTTTTCAGAGACTTTTATAGGTGACTCATCTGAAATACATGTTTTTAAGTCCTCTTGATATGTTTTCCAGCTTCTGTTCATATTCAGTAAGAGATTTTTGTGAATTGGATCAGTCATTGGATTTTTTTAGCCATATTTTTCACATGAGGTTTCTTTAGAAGCCATTAAATCATATTTAATAGTCTGCACTGCATCTAGGGAATCAATCTTAAGAGAGGTTCTATAGTCAGTGACAAGTGTATCCATTAAGTTGAATGCACTTTCCACTAATGGGCCATGGAAGCAGCTAAGGCAGGCTTTGACCAATTTAGCCAATGCAGGATACTTATAATCATTTGTGAAATCATCTTTTAAATTAAAAACTTTAGACCAATATTTATCAATTGTACACTTGACTTAATTTCCACTTTCATCAGATGTGTAGAGCATTTCTTTGGCGATATCAATATCACTCTGGTATCACCTTATTTCAGCTTCTACTTTTGACTTTTCATTATCACTAAAAATATGGGACATAAAAGATGATAATTTTTCAAAAGCTAATATTGTACTGGTTTTACCTCTTAGCTCTGGATCTAATGCTGTAAAACTAATTAGATATGAATTTTTAAGGGGTAATTTCTGTTTCATATGCTGTGCTGTATTAGTATAAGCTTTCATCAGAGAAATTTGGAATTCTTTTGCTATTGGATGATTTTTTGATAATTTCTTCAGGAGAGTGAAAGCTTCTGCACCAGTAAATATTACTTTGCTAGGTAGATGGAATTCTGGATTTGTGACATCAACCTTTAATAAATCATTATAAGATGTGCACTCTATATTTTCTGGCTTCATAAAAAAAGAGAAAAATTTTGCCATCAATTTATAAATACTTGAATGTATTAAATGAAGCATTGGTTTTTTTGTTTCAAATAATTTAATATATGTGTTGAACTCTGGTAATACTGCTGAATATAATGCCATATGCAATAAAGTTTTGTTTTGCATAACAAATAACCCATTTAGTATTCTTTTTTTCCGAGCTAAAGCATCCTTTGTGAGTTGTTGGGAATGCAAGCAAGAATACATCCCTTCAACAATTTTTTTCTGAGCTGCAGAAATATTTCTTTTATTGTATACCGTTTCAACGTAAGAAAAATAATCCCCTTTATCAGTTTTATCCAAGTAGTGAAAATAAAATGCAATAAGAGCATCCCACAGATCTTCGATTCTTTCTAAAACACATAAAATGTACACCCACCTATGGTCTGGTCTCTTCAAGCGCTTAAGTTTTTTAATGGCAAGGGATTCAGATTTTGAAAAAATTTTCTCTTTTACTGCAGCTTTTCATATCAAAACAGATGTCATCAAACAAATCTTCTAAGTATCTATCATCATGAAGCAAATTTTTTTGCACAGTTATTATCTGTGTGACATGTGTCACCATCAATATCTAATAAGTGGGGTGCTTTGTTTGATCGTAGTCTGGTTTCAACACCTTTTTCGACGCATGGTGTTACATGAGTCCATTAATACACTAATTAAGTTTGCCCAGGGAATATTATTATCTTCAATAGTATTAACAACTGCTTTAAAAACAGCTTCTGAATTGCAAGATTCCATCCTTAGAGATGCAAAATGATGAACTACAACTTCATTGTTGTTATAAAACTGCACCAATATTGCCAGTATACTTTCTTGAGCATTGCTAGTACTTTCATCCAAATTTAGAGAAAATGTAGTCTCCTTTAAAGTTTTAATGATATTTTCCTTAATAGTTTTTGCGAGCCCATATTTCATCTTATAACATGCAGTAAGTCCTAGACATTTCCAACGAGTTTAGTGCAGTCTGATCGCGGCTCAACTGTTTGCAGAGTTCAATTAAATTGGGAGCTACATTGAAAGAAAGAGAATTCTCGGCGATAAACGAAGTTATTAATACCTCTTGACATGCTTTTCTTGTCACTATATCCAATGGCCTATCATCAGTCTCCAGTAAGTCATCAGTATTTTTTGAATTAGCATAATTACTTAAAGTCATTGAATGTCTAATGCACTTTGAATATTTTATGTGCGTCACAGTTTTAGAATGATCTGTGAAAGCCTCGAATCCTTCCCCACCATACTTCAGTAGTGAGTTACAAAAAACAGAATATGCTTGTCCAGCAACATTTATTTTCTTGCACCATGTGCCGATGGTATCCCCATTACCATATCTCTGTTCAATCCAATTCCACCTAAATGCATTCCGGACACCTTCTTCTAATTGTATAATATCACTATTTATATCGAGAAATTTCATAGTGAAATTCTCTTGCGTACATAAATAAATAAATATTTCAATAAACGAAACGAAAAATTTACACTTGCATCAATAAATGAAACGAAAATTTTACACAGCGGAGGAAAAAAAGTTGCGAAGCGATCAATGACAAATAGCTAATACGGCGAAAATTCCCCCTTCTTTACTTATTGGCGCCACGCCAGGAGAGATAAAACCTTTAAACCCAGAGTCACGTGATCGCACATCTGGTCGAACGAAGTCTTTTTTTTTTTTTTCTGCCGCGCCTACTTGCCGAAAAGAATTCAGAAGAGAATGTCCCAGAACCGGGGGAATGAGTCATAACTCGCAATAAGGAAAGAACAAAACAGTTTTTTCCCCCTTTTCACTGTCTTTGGAGAAAGAAAGGAAAAGTTTTCACCACACACACTGACCTTGCGTTTTCTGCTTTCAAAGCAAACAAAATTACCCAGATCAAAATAAATAATTCATTATTATTCCTACTTCCTTTTGAACGACGATCCCCGGAATTTACGGGCATCGAAGTTCAAAATCCCCGGGGTTTCCCCAAAGCACAAACACCCCTGACATAGGCAAGTTCTCAAGGAGCCTCGATAAATAGCATGAAGAGAATACCTTCCCATTCTCGTATAGAACAAATTCGGTTTAATCTTAATACGGCACACACGGGAGTTGGGGAATTTTCAAAATCGTGACAAGGCCATAGCGTATACTAGGATTTTAACGGAAAAGGTTTTTAAATACCTTGTAATTTTGCACTAAAAAAGAAAATAGTAATCAGTCACCTAGGATAACCATTTAATATATTGGGCGAAATATTGTAATTCAATTTTTAAGTAATTATAACTTTGATGTAGCTTCTTCCCACTTTATAATAATTACAGGCAATTTTCTCTGGCATAATCCCGAAACTAATTCTAGCAGTACGATGACATACCATCACGAAATTTAATACACATATCTTTTGCTTATGTATGCTGATAAATAAATATATCTGAATTTATTTTAAAATATCATTCAAAATACTTAGACAGATTCTAATCTCGAACTTCAGAGAAGAAAACATGTAATTGGCAAATTTTTGTGTTTTCAAGTGGTACCACAATTAATTTACCTCTCAGCGCAGCTAACGCACACGGACTGGAATTTTCTTAAAACACACCTTGAAAAGTCAAGGAATTTCATACTCCTGTTTCAGTGGCAACCCTGGTTGTGCTGCACATCCGTTATCCTGAAAAGCATTAAATTAGCATTTTTTCCTGCATATAAGACTTTTATCACTAAGCCATTAGACCACGATTTTATAAAAGCTTTCAAGTGCAATTGCAGAAGTGTTAAAAAAAATATAAACAAAATTGAATTTTGTGAAAATGCAAGCACTTCGAAAGAGATCACTTAATCAATATCTTTGCTAAAGGCTATGCATATTAACAGTCAACTCATCGCAAGCTCTCTCTCAAAACACAGAAATTACAAGGATCCGACATCAATGAAAGAAAAATAGTTTTTAGAAGACATTGAAACTGTTGATAATACTGAAAACACTGACACTGGAGAAAAAATTGTAAATTTTGTTCACGAATGTTGATCTTCCAACTGTTATTACAATTTCGTTGACAATATTCCTAAGTCTTTATGTCCAGAAGTCATTCGCGCAATTCGTTGAGGTGGCGAGCGACCTGATGGATGTAAACAGGGATGTCCCAAGCTGATGCTGTTCAACATCTCAATGTCTTTCGTAGTGTGGTCCAGACTATAGGATCATTTTAAGTCCGAGGATTCCATATCTAGACGACATGTTCAAGGAAGACCTAGCATTACAACACCTGCAGGAGACTGAAGGAGGTGCAACATTACTGTGCCTCAAGCTCATTACAGATCATTTAGTAGAACAGGAACAAGAATGTCAGCTGCTGTACAGACGACTGCACCATACAGGTTTGTAAGCAAGACAACCGGTTGTTTGTGTTCCCTTGACCTGAGGACACAGAAAGCCCCGTTTATGTTGGGCAAGTGAACACATTTCCTGGAACAGTCCACAATCGATGTCTGTTCTCTTCATATATGAAGGAAATAATGAAGTAGATACAACTAATCCTACATTGTGAAAAGACGCAGTTACAGAGATGGTGGAATGAGCGTTTCGATTGTGATCTATCCTGGTAGTGACACTGCCCTGCATGGGTTCCATGTAGGAACTTTGACCAGTGCGAGATAGATGAGATCCTTGATTGAGAGTTATGGTATGAGTGGATAGTATAGTCTGAACACAATAGAGCGTCTTTGGGACACAGGTGGCAAGTCCTCTTCCAAGTCTGTTAGATGAACTCGAATAAGGATTACTCTGTCTGGTTGTTCACCAAATGGTAACCGAGAGCTGCTGCCAATGTACTGCAGCTAGGGGTGAACACACTCCTTATTAGAATCGATTTCTGTAATGTTACCACCACATTTTCCCTCAAAAAACTGTGATATACTATTTCTCCAAGATTTCATTTCTCAGCCAAGAATGCAATTTCTTGGCATAATTCATGTTTGTGTTATTGAACTTTAGAAATATTCTATATGGCATTCATTAAAGAACTGTTTAGCGACCATGTCCTCTAAATTTGTTTCTATGTTGCTTCATTCTCAAATTAGAAATTAAAAAAAAAAAAAGTTTTCCTCAACTTTTGGAGAGCAATATACAATTGAAAGTCTGCTGATGAACAATGTAACAAGCATGAATACAACAGTTCTTTGTAAAAGTTTAAAATTTTATTAAGTATGCAATTAGTTTTTTATTAAAACAATTTCCAAATATTGCAAATAATTTAATTAATAACATAGGTATTAATATTTAGATAAATTGTCAGTTACTATCACACTGATACCGTAATTTGCAATATTGAATAAACTAAGCCTTTTAATACACTCATATATGCTTGGATTCCATGTGATCTTAATAAGCGGTGTTACTGTATACATGCTTCATATTGCCAATTGCAATCAAAAAGGAAGAAGCATAACTAGATATTACAGTTTCCCCATGAACAAAATTTCAGCATTCTACTAATTATTTTTTAGTTACACAACATACATACATACGTTTGTAGTTGTTACAAAAATATCTCTTTGGAAACGATTTCGTACAGATGTCATGCAATAAAAATCATCTAAAAGGATTCATGAACAGTCAAATTAGATACTTCTGTTGAAATATATTTGAAATTTTTCGTGATTACAATACTTTCTTTCCTTCACAGAAGGAAGTAAAGACACACAACTTTTTTAAACATTTTAAAAATTTATACAGCTTAAAAGTGGTCAATGGAATAGTATCGTTCATTTTATTCAAATGAAATCGATTATAAGACGGGGAACTGTAAAAATACCTCAAAATTATTTGCTTCTTTATTCTCCGAGTAGCATTACATTTTTTTAATCATCTCAATTTGCAGAATTACTTATTTTAGTCTGTTTCCAAAAATTTCCATTCATTATAGAAAAGAAAGATAATAAACCATGGGCCTAAATCACAAAACCGTCCATACTTGCCAACCTACGACACTCAAAAATCGGGAGATTTATCTTTAATGACAAAAAAGACTTTTAAATGATAAAAATATATATTTTAATAATGAATAAACTTCAAATAGTTACTAATTAATATCTGAAAGTTCAGTTACTAAACCTTAAACATAAACAGTACATTCTGCATTAATAAATTTTTGATCCTTTGTTTTCATAGAAAAACTCATGTTGTTCTTGTGTACGAACATGTCTGAGAACATCGGCCTTCTGTGCGAAATCGAAAAATCGCAATCACCAATAGCACACATTGCAAACGCATTACATTTTCTTGAAGAAATATTAAAGGAAAGTCATCTGTGGATGATTTTTGAAAAGTACCTAAGTATTTTACCTTTTTCACAGACATAACTAAAACAAATATCGTAATTTCTTAAAACTATTTCTCAAAAACACGTAGTTTCACACAGGTTAGCGACAAGATGAATGGAATAACAACCTCAGGCTTGCTTTGTGTTCATTGGCTAATAAGTGCCAGATAACACGCAGCAGCACTTGATACTCATTGGAGAAATGGAACATAACGTTTTCGGACACACGTTCTCACTCAAGGAAAAATTCGGCTATTTCTCACTGATGAAACTACTTTCGTTTTCTATGTAGACTAGAGAAAACCCAACTGCTTTCGACACCCGAAATCACTTTTTTGGAGATGTAAATAACGAAGTATTAAGCCAAGCTACATAAAACCATGTAAAATTTTAATAAGCCAAGTTACATAAAATCGTGAGAAATTTTAATAACAGAAGCTGGGAGAAATATATTATAAATCGAGTTGACGAGAGAACAGTCAGAATTCGGGAGAGTTGGCAACTCTGCTAATAACTGATTTGCACTGTCAAAAATATAAGTATTGAAACTCTGCATTTATCAAGGCTATTCTATGCTTTTGTTGTTTATGATATAAAATTGTATATGAATTTTATGAATATTCTTTAATCTCTAGCTCCATTAAGCTACATGTTAAATTAACCAAATATGCACATCCTCTGTACTGGTGCATGCCTAGGTCAACAGGTTAATCATAACAGGTAAGTTATATATTAAATAATACCTAGGAATACGAGATTAAGATGCTTACTTTAAGACAGATGAAGCTTTTTAACAAGATTTCAGTTTTAAATGTTTATCTCTTGGAAGAAATTCTACGAGTTGTTAATTTTCCCAATGATATATGATTTTTCTTAAACTGTTAATGTATCAGAATAGTGCATTGTCCAAGACTTCATGTTCAAGATATCAAGGTACTATTTTGTTGCACAAGGATACAATAAAAGTTTATATGAAGTCTGCTAACTAATATTTAAAACTGTTATCATTGCATACTCAAGTCTACCTGCCTCCTTTTCTGTATCAATGTTTGTTGATTAATTGTTTTCATAATTAAAAATAAATGCTTAATACAGATACTTTTAAAGAACAATGTACATTTACATACAACAAATAAAATTTTAATTTGTAATAAATAGCCTTTAAAATTTCTTTCACTTCCTTCTCTACACTAAAACTAATAAAATCAAACAAATTTTAATGTAATTCCCTGTATGTTTACTTCATCACAACATAATACCTACGATCCTTAAGGATTTTCATAATTTTTTTGTACATGTGAACTATACTTTCACTGTGTGAAATTTTTACACGAAAGGAAATCAGGCGGGTAATAAAAAAAAATTTATTCGAAAATTTCTGAAAATATTCTTATTTATTGTATCCATTGACAGAAGCCTGGTAATTCTTGAAATACTGTTTTCAACCTGAAATGAAACTAAAAAGTGTTATGATTTAACTGTATATATAACATAATACTTTACGGAACAGAACTTGGAAATCCTAGACAAATGGATAAGTGGATTTGCTGGGAATAGTTTAGCAATAATAATTTTACGAAAACAATTTGTTTCACATGAACATGTATTTACCATGTTTGGAAAAGGAAAAATTTTGAATTTGCACTACAAATCACCCCTAATCTTTTAAATTATTAAACTTGACGTTATTTACATTTTAATGTTTTCCATTACATACAGAACAATAATCATTCAGATGATAGTAATTTTTTCTTACCCGCAATTATAGAACAGCATAGTTATTAATACGATCACTTATCTTTCTAGGCTTATAAAACAGCTAACATATCTGGTAAAACTTATTTTACTTACAAAATTTCATCTTCTCAAATCTTATGTAATATACAAAGTCACAATAGCTAACAATTTTTGAGAGGTAATCTTAACATGAACTTTTGACTATTATCTCAAATGCAATAATTTTATTTTCATGACGATGGCAGAAAAAAGGATCAGAATTAAAATTGCTTCTATGTTACAGATATTTTCAGCATATGGCAAAACTTTATATACTGGTTCTTTTAAATATTACATTACAGTAATTTCAAGTACATGGAAGCAATGCATTTAATTCCATTAAACTCTATGTCTGCGTCTCAAAGAAAAGAGAAAAGTATTATGAAAGAATGGAGTCTACTCCTGTTGATTTAAACCTCCTGAAATCCTCTCTTCCCCAAATGATTTCATAACAAAGGTGTTACCTGACTATACAGTGACCCAATGTTTATATGCATATTACATAACAATGCACTAGAAAACATCTCATAAGTCCCAGTCCTTAAATGACTTACAATATCATTGTTCTACAAAGGGCAGTCACATGCTAATAATTTCCATTACTAAATTTGGAGATTTTCTAAATTTCCCACACGTAAAATAAAAGAGATAACTATCATTTTCTTTCTATTTTTCAAAATTTAAAATGAAGTATAAATATATTTTAGTATGGTTTGAAATTTACATCTTCCAGTTCTGAGAAAACCTTGACAAATAAAACTGCTCTTAATCATTATAATGCCTTAAATGCTAAAATAGTTAGCTAGATATATAATACTGCAATTAGATACATAATTTCAAAAAATGAAATACAGACATGATGATGTTTACTGCTTTTACACTTTCAGTCACTTCCATTAGGAAAATGCCAAATAGAAAACTTTATTTGTAGAGCTGCATGAAATATAAATTAAAGATCTAATACCTCATGCAGTGGCAACAATTACATGGATGCAGTGGTAATGTGTAATACAAAGTAATAATTAAAAGTTTAGAAGGGGCAGCTTAC
Organism: Stegodyphus mimosarum; assembly: GCA_000611955.2. Classification (NCBI taxonomy): domain Eukaryota; kingdom Metazoa; phylum Arthropoda; class Arachnida; order Araneae; family Eresidae; genus Stegodyphus; species Stegodyphus mimosarum. Next base: position 43,531 of record KK121362.1, on the reverse strand, counting down.
CAACATTTCTATGTGCAAGAAATTTTTCTCGTCCTTTTTTTTTAAATACAATGTTCAATTAATTTAAAAAGCTTTCACTGCAACTACTGCTCTCCTTCTGATAAAAAAAAGTAAGTAAAACTTTACCTGTTGTAAATACTCACTTTCATTCAACCAAAGTTTCAAAATTTTTTAAAAAAAAAAAAAAAAAACTGTATCATATAGAAAGTAACTTACATTTTCACTGCTGAAGCTGAAGTGTTCCAACAGCCATCACAAAGACTAGAATCATGACCTCCTCTTTCAATTTTCTTAAAACTTTTCAATGTGTGAAGATTTTTTAACAATTTTCAAGATAATCTAGCATAAGACTATATACACAGAGGAAACATGTAATAAAAAGTAATTTACAAATTCCACTTTAAGATAGCTGAAAATTTACAACTTTTCACAGAAGGAATGGGTAACGAAATAAAATGCAAACAAAACATTTTGTTTCTCATTTCTGATATTTTAATCAAGATAAAGTGTTTATTTATTTATTTTTTTGCTCCCATCAAATATTATAAAATACATATATAGTGAAAGCTCGGATCTTGAACAAAAAATGCGTTAGATTATGAACAATTCTCTGGGTTATACTCAGGTCAAGAACAAATGGTTTTCAAAGGTGTTTCTGGATGATCTCAACATTGCATTAACACTTGTAAAAATATAATTTTTTGTTGCTTTAATCTCATATTAACGAAGTCTGGGAACAAATGAATTACAGGACCAATTATTAGACCTGTAAGATATGGATAGACCTGCAAACAGATTTTTCAAAGATTTCAAAACTTTTTGTTAACTATGGTAGTGGCACCTACACAAAACCATGGGTTTGAAAGTTAACGAAGATGTGGTGTCGCTAGATGATTTATTTAAAAAAAAAAAGAAAGAAAGAAAACTCATGAAGAAAGTATGTTCAGAGACAGAGAGGAACAAATAGAAGAATATGCCTAGTTCTTTGATCTGTGAAATTAATGGAAACAGCAATAAGATGTTTCATGCAAAGATTATCACCCTTATAAAACAGCAGCAAGGCATTTTCAATACCAATGACATATCTCATTTCAGAAACATTTTAAAATATAGTGAACAAAATCACACAGGACAAATCTGGAGTGAAACGGTGGTCTAGGAAGTTTAAAGCACATGCCAGTGATACTACAACATAAAGAAAAAAAGATATCATAGAAAGGCCTCATCCAAAGAATAACACCTCTTTCCATTTATTCCATATAGTTTCCCATGTGCAGGTATGTAAAATTAATAACCTTCATTATTTTGTCTGTTTAATATTGCACTTACTTTTTTCGTTGTGTAAGATTTAGTTATTTTTAAAGTACTAAAACAACTTTCAAATAAGCAACCATTTGTGATCTAGGAACAGATTTATCTCTTCTGCATCAATACGTATGTCATAAATTGTTACAGACTCAAAGAATTTAATTCATCAACCGAGGTTTCACTGCATATACATATATTTTGCAAGTATTAAATAAAAATTCAAACTTTAATCCTTCTTTTGAAATATTAAATCTGGACTATCAAATTAAACAATTTAAAAATGAAAAATATTGCATATTTCTTTCTGTTTCTAAATCCTTAAAAAATTTTTTAAAGGCTCCAGAGACCAACTGTACAAAATTACATACACATAATTTTAAATACATAAATTTCCACCCATATACTTCTAATATAAACTATTCATCTATTTTGTTCTCGTGCAACTCATTCAAAAGCGATGAAAATGTTAATTTTTTCATTAACTGATTATGACCTCTTTAAAACAAATTTAAAAGTAGACTACTAATAATTAGATATCATATTTAAAAAAATAAACATATTTTTTTTTTTTTTGTTTTTGCACACTTCTAACCCATACGAGTAACCTTTTCCAGCTCCCTTCTAAGAAAACTATACTTACCACCAGAAAAGTTCTTTCTTCATTTCTCAAAAAGAGGAAGCATTCTTCTATCATCAAAACAGCTTTTGACAGCACGAGAAAAATCCCACTCTTTTTTTTATAAATATAATAAATTTAAGCAATTACAATCATGCAACAATCTTTCAATGCACAGTAACTTCATTAAATTTTCCAAAAACCAAAAATTTTTTAAAAGTACTTAAAGAATTGTAAATTGCGATTCCCCCAACACCAATTAATTAGTAAGATAAGACGGGCTTATATTATTTACAAATCAATAACCTAATCATAGTATATTTTTCGCTTAGATATATGCAGTTACTCTTAAAAATTTTGCCATTATTAATAAGAATGGTTAAGTTACTAATAGTAAGAACTAAATTAATTAATACTCTGATGAAAGAAAATAGAGATTAGTGTTTTATCTACAGATTAGATCCCCGAAACCTGCACTACCTAACATATATTAGAAAACATTACCCAGCATTTAAAAAGGGTAAACCTCAAATATTTCGAAATGTGGTGCAAGATTCTCAACAATCAGAAAGCTAAAGCAACTTTAAAATTACCAAAAAATGATATTAATCATATTAAAATTATTACAACCTTTTTTAATACTGGGTTCTTTTACCAAAGACTGGAAAAAAATATTGTTTAAAAAAGTGTCAAATGCTCACTTGATGTTTGGTTTCAGATTGAAGCAAACATCAAAGAGTGTTTCAGACCTTGATTTTTAACTTCAGTCTTCAACTTCAAAAAAACTTTGCTTCTTTTTTTTTTTTTCAAGTCTTCGTTCCTCAGCTTGAATATTTCCCCCAAAACATTTTCCACGCCTATTCAAATTTTCTTTTGATTTTTAAGCTTCTCATAATCTACGCTTCAGCTTTTCTGATTTGCATTTGTACCAAATTTAGCTTCAACCGCAAAACTGACTTTTCTGCTTCTTAATATTTTTGATATTCATCTTCATAATGAAGATTATTACTCTTCACGTATTTTCTTCTTTAATCCAGTGCCCTTAGAAATTCAAACAAAAACAAACATCAATGTCAGTTACAATTTTATTCTATCATTTGCAAGAGAAGACTTGCATTACAATGACATAATAATGCAAAAACAAACATAACCCTACAAATACCAATACATATAATAAAAGAAAAAAAACTGACCTACTAAAAATAGTAGTTACAAAATTAATCACTTGAGTGGTTTACATTTCACCAAATGAAAAAATTACTTATGGACATGAAGCATATTTACAGCTTCACTGCTTTGGACATCAACGTGAAAAATCACACAGTCAATTAAAAATATACAAGTGAAAGAGTGCTAAGGAAATGGAAAATGTTCATTAATTGAAGCGTTCCTTCTTAGCCTATCTGTAAGCTAAAGGATTATTAAGACATAATGCATTATCAGTGATATAGACGATCTCCCATCCATCAGTAGTACCCGTACTTACGGGGAGAATAGGAGCGGGACCTTGATCGGGAATATCGATGTTTGCTGTAATAAGGAGAAGGAGAATGGCCTCTGTAACCTCCATCTCTATGGCCTCCAAATTTTGGACTGCAAGAAATAAGGTAATGTAAGGAAGGGGGAAAAAAAGTATTTAGGAAAAAATACTGTGTTAATTACATTTAGGTACAGTTATACCTACATAAGTTAAAAGAAGCATTTGATATACAAACTAATTATATGCAAATCAAAGGTCTGAAATATTTCCTGAAGCTGTAACGCGTAATTCTGATATCAAATTAAAGCTAGCAACCTCTTTTCAACATATACTTTTCTTCCAAAATTAAGTCACATAATTACAAATATGCAATAAATGCAGAGGATATTCAGATATGTCACTGCACAGAAAAATAACCAACATCTTACCAAAAAGAAAATTCCCTGAAAAAATTAACATAGAACGAAATACTTAACAGGAAAAAAAGTACAAAGAGTTAATTCACCTCCTCCCCAATAAGGACTTCACATGAAATGGCAATAATTAATAAAGATCCAAATACTCACATCATAGCAGAAAAAAAGGCTAATAAATGATTGAGAAAAAGTATAATATTGTAAAAATTCCAATACATATCTGGAAAATTAAATAAAACAATTCTATTACAGCAGCTTCTTACAAACTGGCCTAAATTCAAACACTATTATTTAATCAATTAGTAAGTGTTAATGATGCTTATACGGTTGGTTCTTTCTAAAACTAGTAGAAAAGCATAACACTGACACAAATTTATGATCTGAATATACAATATCAAGCAAATACAATCTTCAAATCTTACTTTTAATTAAATACTGATATACATTTTCACGTTTGCTTTAATTAGTAAAATAGAAAGGACAAATACATAAGCCTAGCCTTTCCAGAAAACTGACACATATTACAAGAGAAGTACATAAGCAGAAGATCTAAAGTGGAATGCTTGTAGAAAATGGTAAGACGTAAAGATATGAGTTGGTATGGGATTTGAAAATTTGTTGTACCTGTTGCATTGAAGGTTACACTATATACACACAGAGATTCTGAAACCTCTCAATACATAAAATTAAAACACAAAAATACATTTTTCTAGAATTAAAATTATTTCTAATAAACTTCAAAGCTACATGAAATCTAAATAGCAGCTTATTCTTCAATTACGGCATATAAAGAAGAGCTAATAAACAAATATTACAGTAAAAGACCAACTATTTAACATTCAACTAAATGGAATATTTTAGAAAATATCTTTTTGCTTAAAAAAAGGGGGGGCAAGTAAATGAGAGATTTGAAACTCCATTACAGAGATAATTATATTATTAGCACACTGGCATCATAATTTAGCCTCAAAATGGATAAACATGATATCAGAACAAAATCTTATGAATTTCGCTTTGGTTTAATGTAAACCCAATTAATTCTCAATAAGCCTGTTTAATTTTTGTAAAGAAGGATATAAGCTGTGTTTTTCATTGCATTTTGAAAAAATTATTAATATTTGGGGGGCCTTTCTTTCATGAGACAGCGTGCAGAAGGGTTATTTCTAGGTTAACAGAAACCAGACAAAAAAAAAAAAAAAATTTTTAAAAAAAAAAAAAAAAAAAAAAGCATCATGTGTGAACTTATTTGACAACGGATAAAATAACAGAAATGCAATCTGAAAAATTTCAATAAGAAAATTTTATGTTTTTATATGCTTATCATAGCAGCCTACCTTGAAATCTTATAAGACACGATATTTTTTGCAAGAAACCCGGACAAACCAGGAGGTTTTGAGAGTGCACAACACTTCAAAGAAAAGTGAAATGTGCTTTAATTCAGTCATAACAATGATTAATGTTATTCAACTATTTGTAATACAATTCTGATTTAATATATATTAGTATTTAATTAGATAGTCTGAATTTTATTATCTTTGGCTAATGCTTTATTTATCAAAGTATTTTTAAATACGATGAAATAAAAATTTATAACGTACATAGTATTTGTGTGGATAAACTTAAATCAGGTACCATATATTAAAGTAAAATAAAATTAAACACAAATACTAACTAACTAAATATTGTTTGAATCTTCATTAAAGATCTATAAATGTTTACAGCATATTATTAAGACAACTGACATCAAATGAAATTTAGTAACAGAAATTATTCTGAAATTACTAGAAGTGGAAAAATAGAATTTAAACTTTATTTTATTTTCATTAATGCAATACATTTCATTTACTGCTGGGAAAGATTTTCCTTAATAAAGGCTAAAAAATTAAAACCTGAGAGACTTGGTGATCGACCAGGAGATGTGATGGAAACCAGGAGTCTCGCAGTAAAACTGGGACAAGGTTGCCAATTATGTTAAATCTATAATTATTATTTGTTTAGGTAAAGAACAAACTGAACTTCTGCCATAACTACAAGTTTGGCAACATCCCCACAAATCTTAACCTTTGGTTGGAACTGGATAAGATACTTATATTTTTAAGGCGTATGAAATATATCGGTTTTTATACGACATGCACTTGTTGGGGGGGGGGATCTGAAATGTTTCAGATTTTAAACAATATCGCAAATTAATTTTAAAATTAGCATACCTTTAGAATTTGCGATACAGAGTTCCCCGCATGGTGGAGATAAAAAGGTTTCCCCCCATAGAGTGCTGCCACTGCTCGCTTTTGAATCGTTGAGTCTGTTAATCAAAAATTCTTTAATGTCTGACAAAATATGAAATAAATAAAACAAATTATAAATTAGTGCTTCCATATGCCCATTATTCATTGGAGGATTACGTTATTCAAAACTTGATGGCTATAGGTACCATTGTTTTACCACAATGCGCATCCATACATTTTTGCAGATTCTACAATATTTAATTTCTTTAAATATAATAATATAATACAGGGCAATGACGTTTGGAGGCAACAATTTCAAAAGTGAATCGGACATTTATAATGAATCAATGCAGAATGCCCAAACGAAAACAATAGTTCTTCAGTGACAAAGCCCCTTTGGATAACCTTATATAGTTTTAAATTTAAGCTTTTGATATTCAAGTTGATAGATGACAAATAAGGTTGATTGTTTTTATAATTTTGCACCAGAAATTTATTCCATTCATTTAGCTTTTCTTCTGCGAATTCCAATTTTTATATGCTCAACCATACAGAATTTCAGTGTATCCAGTATTTGGCATATCCCAGGCTTTCTAGATATCAATCTTTTACTGCGCATGTATTTAATAGGCAAAGAAAAAAATGTAACATGCTACTTACTAGGTTGGTTTCCCCATATATATTCCAGGCGTTGGAGTATGAGCTCGTTTAGTAATTGAATAGTCAACACGTATCTTACGCCCATCAATCTCTTGTCCATTGCATCTTTCTTTGGCCTAAAAAGGTAAAATAAAAAATTGACTTTTGCAGGCTTTTGTACTGTTTTGCCCTCCTTGAAACAAAATCAAAATAAATTTTAATTACAAAAATTTTCTCATTCTACCACATATTATTTTGAAATTAAGGAGCAGATTTTATTATTTGTAAGAGAGAAAATAAAGTTTGTTATGGAAACAATATACATATACATCTTCTATAAATCAATGCACAAAATAAAGGAGGGGAAAAAAGACAAGTCGATTTTATACTAGAACCCCCAGAAGCTACACAGGGTCCTGCTGTAAACCTCAGGGATGAATATGAATAACATACTGAATGGAAAAATGGACACTGAAATATATTCAAACTGAATGGAACAATGGACAAAACAAAATGTTTCCCTCTTAAACACCTTGTCCATAAGTAAAAATTTATCACTGCAAACCACTTTTAGTAAAATTAACCATTTCCTTACCAATGTAAACCATGCATTTTACATGGCCACAAACAACCAGAAACTGACACAATGAAGAGAAGGAAGGTTTGGGAGTTAGTCGAGAAGACAGAAAAGAAAATTATGGTGGGAAATAAATGGGTCTATATATGCCAAAGGAAATTAAAAGTATGAAGTAGTTCGATATAAAGTGTGTCTAGTTGCACAGGTATTCAGGCAGAAAAGAGATAAGGATTTTGATGTTGTTTGCAGTCTTGAAGCAAATTTTTCAATCATAAGAATATTCTTCACAATACTAGTATGTTTGTATGGATAGACTAACTGTCAGTTAGATGTGAAAAACACATATTTATACGCAAAGATCAGTAAGAAAAAATATGTATGACCCAGTCAGAAGGATTTATTGAAGACAAAATTAAAGTGTTTATTACACAGGGTCATTAATAGTTTGCATCAACAGACACATTGACAAGAACCTGATAATTTTGGTTGTAATAATTTGGTATTCGCTGAACCATATCTATGGTCTCAAAATGGTTCACACATCAATACTGCAAAAGTTTCCTTTGATGCCAGTTTAACTCGTTTAATTACAAGTAATTCTCCATATACCTCTGCGTCCAGAAGTGTACTTAGATAATCTGGCATCCTTGCTGTTAAATCATTAGTGAACTTCTCTTTCCACAAAGTCAATAAAATATTAATTTTAAAAAGTAACCAATCTGCACATAGATCATCCATCAAGCAAGTCATGCTGAGTAGTTACTGTTATATGTATAGTAAGAAAGGATTCTAATTGAAAGTTGCAGTAAACAGAGAAATCAAAATTTTAATCCATATCTTCCAAACTCCATAATGATAAGCTGTCTCTAGTAATGTATGTATGTAATCTACAGAATTACAGATGCTCAAAGATACTTCCCATTTTTACCAGTAATTATGCATCAAAATGAATTTCAACTACTTACAATAACATATAAAAAAACTAACATTTTCAACACTTTTTGTTGAGTAATTTATAAATATATGTTAAAAATAATCTAAATTGAAATAAATGTATATGTATTTTTTAAGTTTGGGAAAGAAGTGAGAGAATAATCTTCTAGCAATGGTGAAAGGGAGAATGCCAATGTTTATATGAAATATTATGGCACATCTGCAGCAAAATGAGTATTTTAGTTTTAAATCCTTCTAACAGAATCTTCACTATTTATAAGAACATCGTGAAAGCCAATACCAGAAAATGAACACATCCTTTCATTAAACTGGATAAAAATTACACAATGACATAACTTTTTATATTCTTATAGCTAAGTAGTTACCACGTGAAAAAGAACAACACATACTAATGATACTAAGTTTTACAGAATAAGAAAGAAAAAGAACAAATAAAACATATACCATTTTAGCATCTTCAGTATCTTCAAAATACACAAAAGCAAATCCCCTTGACCTTCCACTCTAAAAATGAACAGCAAAATATATAATAAATTACCATCACACCATTTTGATTATTTGAATTCCACCACCATCTGACACACCAATATATTTACAGACTCCAACACGAATTTCAGATTTACAACTTTGAAAATGTGCCCATAAGGCATTTTTTAAATTAACTCTTAAATGAAATTAATTACATTTAAAATCCATAAATATGAAAAACCTGAATAAGTAAAAATACGTTTTGTAAATTATATGTGTATTTAATTACATACTTACATTTTATTACTCAAGCAGAAATATCTTTAAATCTTCTAACATATTACTGAAGCAAATATTTTAAATCACAAATAATTATAGAAATCAGAATACAACTATATATCTTTGATGATTTAGGATTCTAATTTCTACAGGGAAATAAAATATTTTTTAAAATATAAATTCTAAATAGAGACGAGAAATATAGGTACGTGCATAGTATTGCAACCATCTTAGTAAAAGCAGACAAATTTTCAAGAAAGTGCCAAACTCTGGCAATCATGTGCATTACCATTCTTCCAGCAATCATGTGCATTACCATTCTTCCAGCAATCATGCTCATAACAATCATTTCAGTCAAGCAATGCCACCATTTTTGTATGCGTTCTAATTTGCTGTATTCCATGCTTCAACAGTTTTTAAACACAGATGATACTTTTTGTCTGAAACTTACTTTAAAAATATAAGCTTGTAGAACTCACCAGCAAAGGAAGAAACTACAGTTAAATTTTGACAGTAACATAGAATTCTGTTGAAATTTTTCTAAAGGGAACAATGAGGTAATGCATTTTCTAGAGAGTCACTGTTGCCGAAGATTGAACGAAGCCGACTCTTAAGCATTCTCTCATTTACTCTTTTCTTTTTTTTTTTAAGTGAAAACAGATCGCTGTATACTTTGAAAAAAGAATTTGTATTTTAAATTGCTAAAGTATGTTTTCTTTTCCTATGTTGATATTGTTTACCAAACTTACTATAAATATCGATAGTTGGGAATCTTACTAAAAAAGAAGGCACGAAACCACCAACTCACACATGTTAAGTAACTTTTACATTTTCATCCATAAAAAATCACCAAATTGCACCAAAATGGTTTTGATAGTACGTAAGTACTGAAATATACATACAATCATCAATAACATTTATATACACGCCTCCTCAAAAAATAAGCAACAAAAGAAAAACATGAAATAAAAGCAAAGCTATTTAATGTTTATGCATGAAATTGTTCAAAGGGGTAGATGTGGCATTACGATACCACACATCAAACAGTAAAGCAAAGACACATAAAAACATATGTGTTATAATTATCCCAATACAAAAGATCAAATGGGTCAGAAGAATGTGTAAAGGAAACATCACACTACTTAACAGGTATGATACCTTCTAGGTGGAATGCATGCCTCACAAGGCAACGCAGCTGGCAATAGCATCACTGATTGCTTGTTTTATGGGAAGTAATGCCCATTTCTGTAGTAATGAATCAGAGCTCATGGTGGGTGCCTAATGGCACACTGCTACACATCGTCTCACATGTGCTCTACAAGATTCAGACCCAGTGATCTAGCAGGCCATGGCAAATGGTTTTACCCTTGAGCTCTGCGCGGATGAGCATTATCGTCCATAAATTTCGTGTCGGTACCCACTACAGTGATAAAAGGATGCATAAGATCATGCAGAATTTCATCATATCAGATGGCTGTAAGGGAACGACCAAGAATCAGATAGAAGTTGGTGTAGTGTTCATTGCTGACCCAGCCCATACAGGTAAAAGTCTCTCCTTCTCTGTAATGGTCTTGCCATATCACTGCCCTTTGGGGAAGTATAATGTCTGGATGCTAAGACTCATCTGTAAAAAGTAAGTGGGCCCACTGCTTTACAATCCAACTGTGATGTCCATGGCTCCAATTCAACAGACATGGGATGCAGACAAAGGAACACAAACACAGGCCATTGGGGATACAGCCCTGAGTTGACACAGTATAGTTTGGCAAGATATGGGGCATCTTGCAGCAGCAGAGAGATAAGATGCCAGCTGCCATGCTGTTTTTTGTAATCTAAATCTACCTCTCAGAACAGGGAATTGCCCTGCACAAGCTTGCAACATCTTGATACAACTCCAATGCATTTCATCATACAAATAGTGTCATCAGCTTATGCTTTTGCTACTTCGGATTACATGGGACTAACTGATAAACTGCGTGCAAATTGATGCATAGATTCAGTATGCCACATTTTAAGGCGTTGAGATGTGACTTCAGGATTGCATTATTTGGCAATGCAACCTCTACCCAATATGTGAACTGTATGTTTTAATTCCCCTTTCTACATCTATAACTTTTTTTTAGTGTTGTTTGAGCGTGACTGTATTACAAAATGTAGCGGTTTATAAGTATATGTTTTACAAGCTTAAATTTTGAATTATATAATCTTTTTCTAAAACATGGTTCTTCATGTTTACTTTTTCAATCAGAACGGCTTCAAAAGTTTTCATACCTAAATCTGGTTGAAACAGAATCAGATTTTATTTATTTTTTTTTTTTAAACAGAAAATTTTCTCTTGCAGGTTACATCCCTTCCCCCAAAAAGGATGAGGCGGAATTTGGAAATGTTGTATTTAAAAGCTGTTTCAAATGGTTCGAAATTGAAATTGGAAATGGAATAATGTGTTGAATTAAAAACTGAATTAAGTAGCATTTGACTTTCACTTGTCTTTTACACAGAAATTTGATATTTATTTCAATTTTATAGTACTGTCTTAACGGCATACTATTTACGATTACCTTTTACATTATGCACAACCGAGGAGTCCTTGCATCTAAAACAAAAGTTAATCATTTACAAAAAATTGGACATTTTAACAAGTATCTCACCGCCAAATGATCATCTATGAATCACAATTTAAATTCAATCTGTGGCCGTGTGTACCACATACAAATTTTTAGATTGATTATTTAATTAGTATTTTTTGTTGCCACTGGATGTAGTGTAAGCGAAATTTACCGAAAGAAATACACTGATCTTCATTCCCGATGTAATGTTTTTTGTTTTTGCTATTCTGTTTGGAAGGAGAATGTTATCAAAACAAAAACAGTATTTAAGAGAAGAGCATACATAAATGAAAAATTAGTCCTTTTCTCACACTGATGATAATTTTTGAAAAACTGAAGTGGTAGTTAATAGCAGTTCTAATAAGGGCATATTTATTTGAGGTAAGTAAAAAATTACACATGCTTGCTTTTTATGAAGAAGGATTTTTAATAATTTTTATTTTTATAAATGCGTTATATGAAATCGGTGACTGGATATCTCTACCATATATATTTATTTGAGGCAAGTCAAACACATTGTACCATTCTGAAATTTCAAAATGTTATGAATAAATGGTATTTTCTTGATTATAATTTTAAAATGATTCTTTTACTTTGTACTCTGATTCCTTTTTTCCAATATATGTACGTGCCCAGTGAAAAATTTTAATTAATTCCGATAACTACTGGACTGCTTCCCTAAACATGTACCAAAAACTGAACGACAATTTAATTTATGCAAATTTCTTTAGAAAATTAGGCTTAGCAGCACAACAATTAACCTGGTTGGCTTGCTGTCTCTAAGTGCTCATCACAAATGGGTTAATGAAAGATTCTTCAACCCAAGAACTAACAAATATTTTAGTCCCCTATCAAGCCTTTTCTAACTTAAAACTGGAACTGTCAATGCAACTATTTCAAAATCTTCTCTCTCCTTAATTTCCCGCAAAGAGTTTGGTATTTATCTCACCTGACCTTTTGTTGATGATTGATATATTTTAAGCATCCCGCCACCCTGACTTTCTTCACTAAAATAAACATAGGAAAAACTATACCATGGTCTTAATATTTTTAAAATCTGAAACTGTCAAAACATTAATATTTTTGTCACTTTAAACACTTATATAACTAGAAGTATATGTCCAAGACCAATGATTGTGAACATAGAGGCAAGGTAAGGAGGAGGCATAAATATTTATATGGTGCCGCTGAATTGCAATTAAAAAAAAAGAGGTTCATAACTTAATGTTATAACAGTCCTATACACAAAAGTTCTATAGCTAAATTTTTGAGTCATGCGAGATACATAAGCATATGCATACATGTCATGAAAAATACTATTTTGAATCTATTATGCTATCTGTTTTCTTTATTATGTTCGTAAGTACAGATGCCCCACAAAAATAGTCGAAATAGATTAGGGAACAGCCAAACTGGATATTTCCATTGAAACCTGAAACCCAAAATTTTTCTCAATTACAATGCTTTTAATTTCATACAAGGAAGTAAAAAATGATTCAACTTCCACTGAACATTTTTTTGTTGAACTACGATTGGTCGCTCTTCAAAATCAGTAAGACCACCAACTTATTGTGTGATACATGATGTCACGAGCATTTTGCAAAGTATTGAAGGATTACGTTGGTGCAGTTTTTCCATACTATTTCCTTTGTGACCTCCTCAGTAAAATCAGTATTTTTTTTGGTATTTTCTAGAGCTCGTAGTTCTTAAATTTCCATGAAAAACTACAGAGAATCTATAGTAGTTGGAGTATATGTATTTCTTAAGTTTCACAACTTGTGCATTTTATTTACCTGAGCATCATATACTACTTGAACGTCTTCAATAGGACCATATTTTCCAAATACATCTCTTAATTCTCTTTCCTGCGTGTACAGACTTAAACCAAAAACACCCAAACATCTGCTAGGTTCAGGATTGTCCTAAAAAGAAAAGTTATTAATAAAAAAAATTTCAGAAATACCAATTATTTTAAAAACAGCTGAAATGCAAAAAATTTAGAACATTTCACGAGGTGACATATCTAATAAATATTAAGAATAACTCGAATACTAATTTAAATATCTAAACATATGAATAAAAGATAAATAAATAAAATGTTTTTGACTTACAATAAAAAAAATTATTTTTTGTCAAGGCATGTAACGTAAAACAAATATTTTTCTATTTATTTATAAACATTATCATTTAGATATGGTATTAATTATAGTAATCAGGTGTTAAGAAATAAATCAATAACAAGAAAGCTTATGAAGTGCATACATTGCTTTTAAATCTTTTAATTAAGCAGTGTACTTTTTGATCAAATCTAACATATATAAAGATTTAAAAGGAACATCAAACAACAACACCTCATAGAAGTAGAAATCTGCCGAACTACATGAATAATATACGATTTGCAAGCATAACATGAAGGTAACAACAAATTTAAAGCCTAAAACATCATATAATTGTCTTGTTTTTGTCCAATACAGTAGCCATTACAAAGAGGTATGTTATTCTGGCTCAGGGCATTTTAAATTTAAATTAAAGTTATAAAAACAATAAATGCTTTTCAGTACACATATGCATGAAATCCCAATACTTTAAAACTACATTTCCCTTGCACTGAATATAAGTATCCCTTTTGAATGAAATTTTATTCTTACGGCTTGAACCTCTAACAACTTTAAAGTGCTTAAAAAGATGGGATTTAACATATCTTTTCATGGTTAGCTAAACAGCCTTTTATTTGCAAACAGTCTTTGGATGCAAGCAGACCTATTTTTAAAGGACTGCATTTTCCAACCAATACAAATGAGTTGTTCTCTATTATAAAAAGGGGGATAAAGACAATCAGTGCAGTCGTCTTTTAAGCGGAAATCGCAACCACCATTAATTATTTCAACTATTCTTGGGTTCAAATGGCTTTGTCCCATAATTAAAGCTTTGGCCAAATGTACTACAAAAGTACTTTCTTTCTACCCAACATATGCATGAAATATTTACATACACATGAACAAATAAATCAGCCAACAGTGGTCTTTTTTTAGCTGAATATCAAATTTTTATGCTACTTTTAACAATGCTGTTACTCTTCACTCACAATCAGTCAGTCAGTGGTAGTACTATCATTTAGCTTATATTAGCCAACAAATCTAAGGAAAACAATACGTGTAGTTGAAACTATAAACGCTGAAGGTTTTTCTCATTGCACAGAGATCAAACATCAAAAGATCATCAAAATACATCAAATTACTTACATGATTTTTCTGTAAAAAACGTAGGGTAAATTAAAATTTAGAATAATGAATTCGATATTATGGTACTGGGTGAAAAATTGTGGGTCTCCAGATTTTATTAGAAGGCTGAAGTTACGAACAATGATAAATTTTAAAATGTTAAATGACTCGCATAATATTTCTACTGCAGAATTCTACTATAGATTTTTTCAATATCAAAACTTGGAACAATGAAACACAAAATTTAACATTACACATACCCTGTTTCCAATATGACGTCTTCGACTGGACATTGGAGAACGGTTGTATCTGGAAGAATATCGACTTTTACCCCCATACCTATAGTAACGATCATCATAGTATGAATGCCGTGGGCTATACTGAGGAGAATATGAACGCCTTGGAGAATAGGAACGGCTATAAGATAAGCATTCAAACATTAAGCAAAAAGGAAAGAATATGTTTATTTCTACTAAATACAAATGAAACTACTGGCATGCATAAAAAGTTTTACACTTTGCAATATCAGTCATGAAAAAATCATATAAAAATACGCATGCAATAAAATTATACAAATTTAAACCTACCTCCTGCTTCGGCTTCTGGAACTGAAAATAAAAAAACACACACAGTTACAAATTGGTCAAGCAACAAACTTACTCGCATTTTTAAAACAACAGCCCTATAAATATGATATACAATATATAATAATGATACAATATATAATATGATAAGTTATACAATTAATTGTGAGAAGTAGGCAATTTAGAAGCAAAACAACAATATTACATAACCAAATGATTATATAAAATCCTCACAACACGGCAACAAATCTACATAATGCAAGTGCCAATTTCAATATTTCCAAAAATTTTCCTACATAACTAAATTATCACTTTTTCGTTATTAACCTGATTCAGATGCCAAGTTAATCATTAAAGACAATAATTTAGCTATATAAAAAAAATTCCTCCATTCTCAATTTATACTAGCAAAAGACCACGCAGATCTTCAGAGTCATTTGAGATAGAATTCAACTTTGGACTGGCTGAACAAGGTACAATACAGCATAAAATGCTGTGCAAGCTTTTAGGTTACCTCTGATTTTGTTTAGTCTGATAAGATTTTTCAAGTAACTATATATTAAAATTCTTGAATTTATTAATTTTTACTGTCCATTTCAGTGCACTATCAAGATAAAATAAGGGGAAAACACAAGCATACAGAACAGTATGAGAAAAAATCAATAGTTCATTGTTAAGGAGTCTAACTATTTACAGGATAGCACAGAACATCTCATGACTGCCACTTTTTTGCTAAGCTAATGTCAATTTGACAAGGATTAATATTTTACCTAAAATATAATATTGAAAATGCTATTTAAAATACCACTTACTATCGCCGGTGTCTGGGACTGCGGGACCTTGATCTGCTGTAATGTCGATACCTATGACCCCTTGAGTGGCTCCTAACATTTAAAAAAGAAAAAGAAATGACTCCCGACAATGAAATTTAAAAAGGAAACGTGATACAACTGCACAATTTAATTCATAAGCAATAATCTTTCAATTAATTTTCTCTACATGTTAAAAAGGTAACTGTTCTTTATTAAAATATTTCATGCTTTAATTAAAAAAAAAAAGTACTTTAACAGCTACAATTAATGTCTTTTAAAAACTAAATGTCACATGCATGCAGATACATAAAACATTGTCACAAATCTTGTAAAACCATGTTCTCAATCTTCCATTAATAATCTTGTGCTCAAGACATACCAATATACATGCAAAACGAGAAAGATACTTCTATGTACCCACACAATTAATTCTAAGGATATTTCAATTAAAAGACGGAACAAATGTTTCTTCAAGGTTATACTTTATAAATTTAAAAAGCAAAAATTTCAAAAAACTTTTCCACTTATATTTTTCTGCCAGTAAACTTAAACAAATACATAAAAATTATCAACTCCAAAAATTAATTATTATTTACGTATTTTGACACTTATTTGTCCAATAGCACAAAATCTCTCTGCATGAACAGTCAAAATATGTAACAAACTGTAAACTACGTAAAATGAAAAATATGTAGTTGAAATAAAAGACAGCACGAAAGACTTCTGGACAAAGAAATGACAATTAACACTTTAAAGCAGCACATATATATCTAAAGTGGGTTAAAAAAAACTGCAATATTAAGGTTCCTGCCTAGAGTACAGATTTATCACAAAAAAAGCAGAGAATTTTTTTTTTTTTATTTTTCAATTTTAGTTTTCAAACAGCTTTCAGCCAAATTCATGGTAAATGACAAATTTTTCAGACACATTCTTTTATGAGGTTATATGTAAACATGGCCTTGAAAAGTGTAACAATTCAATGTACACTAACCTTTGGCTTTCAGATTCAACTTCATCAGCATTTTCATTTGCTCTACTACACATAAGAAAAATTTTATGTACATAACTTAGGGATATATATACTAATACAAATGCGATTGATGCCAAAAATAATTATCTAAATAAAATGAAGCATTTTCATTTATTCTACTACATATCAGATATTACATTCAACTTACTTAATTATTTTATGACTATGTATAACAAATAACGATTTGCATTTATAATATCTAAAGAGCAAATTTATTTGTAAATCTTGGTACTGCATATAGATTATATTATAAATTAATAAAAAATTACAGAATAAATCACAGCACTTTCTTTGAATTTTAGAAATAACTTTTACTTCATACAGTCATAACTGCTCTGCTGTCAAATAAAAATAAATAAATAAGCAATAAAGAAAATGCAAAGTAAGAGATAATGTATTTTTCAAAAGTATTACAAGTTTTTGGCTATTTCAACCTGATAAAAATGCTATTGGAATTAAAAAAAGACTAAATTATGTTTAACATAATTTTTATTTAAGACGAAAGAAAAATTTTAAGAAACCTTTTTAGAAAATAGACTATCAGTGCATGACATTCAAGAAGATGAAAAAAACTTAAATACTTCACTTATAGTATAATACTGACACATACAAAGAGAAAAAATTAAAAATTTATTTCTCCTATACATTCTTCACCTACAGTATTCAAATTCTATTATTACTGTCAGAATGACAGAATCAATTATTCTGACAAAGGAAAAAAATACAGCTTCTGAAAACTGAGAAATGTGAAGGTGTAAGTTCTATGTTATATGATTTAAAAGTCATTTTGAGCACTAAGGTTAACATATAGAATCAATTCTCAAATCTAACCACTGTTTTAAGCTTCTTTTTATTGTTTTAATTAATTTTATTCTGAGAAATTTTTTTATGAAAAATACTTTAAGGAACTAGCATATGACGAGCCCCCTCTTTTTTTTTTTAACAAAAAGTAATTTTCCATCATGTCTTTTATACTAACTTACAGTAATATTTTACAAATTTATTTACATAATAATAAAAAGTCAATGTCACTGGTAATGTGCTCTGGGTATATCATATCCAGACGAGCAGTATTTTACTAGAAATACTGATACTCTTGTTATCAAGATCGGATTCGAGAATGAAAGTGTGTACGAACACATGTACATACGTACACTGTGAAAAAAGGGGAAGGCAGTTAGTTCTACATCTCCCATTCTACTAGGACGACTGACGAAATTCAAATTTCATTCTTCATGTCTCGAAAGCACAACTTAGGATACATATTAGATTTATATATAGCATTGTTCTAATATAGGTATTTTGACACAAAACCAGACTTTTTCTGAAATGACATGACAATTTTTTTCCATATTTTGATTCTATGGCTCAAATTATGCCTAAATATTAAATTTTGTAATTTTTGGTGAGAAATGTATGGAAAAATTTATCTTGCAACTTATTTTCCTTTCTCCTTTTTACATTATGCACAAGCAGAAAAAAGTCACATTGTTCCTACTTTCAAATAATTTTAACAAAGTGCCTAAACCACATTTGACGTTTACAACAAATATGACAAATTTCAAAACATGCCATTAAAAAAATTCATGTATATCTTTAGAAATTTTGAATAAAAATCTCTCATTTTTTGCAGGTATGCTTAGAAATACATCTACTACAAGATAATGGTAAAAATTTTATAGATTATAATTCAAAATGTTTTCGAAAAATTTATAAAAATCATTTAAATATACAACTTTTAAAAATAAATCATAAAAAAAGGCCGATTTTTATTTGGAATGAACCTAAGTTTCGAAATGTGAAAGGAAGAATCAAATAAGTTTGAGATTAATAAATATATACCAAATTCAATTAACACTGAGGAGCTAATTTTTTAAAAACTACTAGTACGATTTTTACAAAACTTCATAGTTTGGCATAATTTCAGTCATAGAATTGAAATATGAAAAAAATTAGCATGCCATTTTAGAAAAAGTCCAATTTTGTGTCAAAATGCCTATATAAGAACAATGCTATATATAAATCTAATACACATCCTAAGTCGCACTTCCAGATACATGAAAAACGCAAGTTAATTTCGTCAACTGGCCCAGTAGAACGGGAGACGTATACATATATACATGCATATATTAACACATACATCCATACATACATGCAAACATATATATATTTCTTAATCTGGTCTTGATAATAGAAAAGTACTAAAATAGTTGCATATTGTTCATTAATGTAATGATTTACTGATTTCACCACAAACACTAAAATTTGCAATGAATGAGCTAAATGTTGACATCACACATATTATAATTACTGTGCATTTCCATGCTAAGCCAAAATTTTTTAGTTATTTTTTTATTAGGGATATTTGAGGACTGACTTAAAAAAGATTTACAATAATTTGATTATGAAAATGATACTGCAGGCTAAATTACTTAAAAAAGTTTTTTTTAAATTCTTATAAAGTCTTAATCTTCATGATCTTATATTAGCCATATAAAGCTTTAAACGAATTTCATAATATCGAAGTTTGACACAGAATTTTCAAGTAAATCTCCAAGGCCTTTTGCTTGATACTGGTTTAGAGATATTCATTCTCTACTTCATTCACATCAATGCCTTACTTGTGTACTTACGCAAAATCTTACTTGGAATTTACACATGGATTGGCTTATACTCGAAAATAAAAATAATTATTCTTTATTTCTTTCATCACATTTATAAAATGATAATAATTTTACCGTGACTTACACAGGACAAGCAATCTTTAAAACACTTAACTCAGGATATATAAACACATTCCTTCTCTTATTATATATATATATATATATAAAATAAAAATACTGGTTACATTCACACATTCCTTCACAAAACTTGTGATTCAACAGAAGCTAAAAATCTATTACTTTTAATAACAAAACAAACAATAAAAAAATCCTTAAAACAATATAAAAATAATAAAAATCTGAAAGATTTCAGATTTTAAATTACGTCCAAAGGCGCGTTTTTTTTAACGTTTTGTGTGCTACCTTTTTTTATTAAATATTATGTACTACGTACTAAAACCATAAAATTTAGTTCAAAATCAATATCGCAAAATCATTTTAAAATGAACATATCTTTAGAATTTCACTAAGTCTCGTGCGCTGGAGATAAAAATGTTTTTTTTTCGTACAGTGTTGCCATTGCTCGCTTTGAAATCATTTAGTTTGTTAATCAGAAATTCGTTGAAATGTTACAAAACATAAAATCGATAATAAAGCAAATTTCAAATTCAAAATTAGGGCTTCCAGATGCCCATATTCGCAGTAGGATGACGTCATTCAAAATTCGATGGCTCTAGGTTTTATCACAATGCGAGAAACATGCATACATTTATGCAGATTTTTCCTTTTTTAAAATTTAATGCAGAGCGATAACATTTAGTGGCAACAATTTGAAAAGTGAAACGGGCATTCAGAGTGATTCAACGCAAAATCGCAAAACGAAAGTAATAGTCCTTCGGGACTAAATCCCTTTGGACTAACAAATAAATAAACAGTTACAACACTATGTGATTGAATACAGAAATTTCTGAAAATTACTCTGGCACTTTTTTGTTAATGGGGTTCAGATGCTATAAGTGCACCAAAATGCTAAATGTTGTAATCTGTGTATATCATGTCATGAATAGCTGTGTAATGATATTGCAAATGAATGAATGAGCATGAATATATGCAGCTGCTTAAACGGATAACTTGACAGCTGCCAGATATGTACGTTTTTAAGTTAACAGCAAATACAGCACTACTAATATGAAATGCCATGTGCAAAACAGAGAAACATCAGCATGGTCCGTCACCATCTAGATTTCTACCAACAAATTTATGTAATGGCAACTGCTTGAAAAGACGTATTTTCAAAGCTACATGAAATTAATATGATAAAACCTATTTTGTATTTATCATTTGCATTCATTTTGGATAGTCATTCTTTCCATATAGCTTTACATATTGCAACAACGGCCATCATCCAATTCGATTTTATGTAGATGTTTATATTTGGCACTAAAAGACATCCTGTTAAAGGAAAAATTCAATTATTTTTCAGGGATTAATTCAAAGGAGAAAATGCACCAGGTATTTTTTAGCAAGATCAACTATATCAGAAAAGAACCAATGCATCTATTTAAAAAAAGTCACATATTTCACATGCAAAACTTCAATATTTTACCTGATATTTTAAAACATTTTCATTAATTATTAAAATTTAAGCACTTTTAGTACAGATAACATCCAAACAATATAGCATAAGTCATAGAAATGCAATACAATCATAAAACTATAATTAAATAGAACACAAGAATAAAACTTTCTTTCCTGCATTCCACATGTACACTGAGCAAAAACATTACACCTGTCACTTGAAATTACACTTAAAAATAATTATGAATAACTAAATAATAAAAATGCTACTGTTTTCAAACTCTCACCATTATAAATATCAACAAATTCAATTTATTTTACCAACCTGGATCTAGAATATGATCTACGCCTTCGAAAAGAATGAGATCGTGAACGACTGCGACTCCTACTGTGAGATCTTCTTTCTTCTTCCACTTCAGGTGGTGTAGGTGATCCTTCAGCTGATGGAGTCTTCTCTTCTAAAGATTGCCGCTCCGGGCTGCTGATTACAGCATCAGAATTATTCTAAAATACCAAAGTAAAAGATATTTTCAATTAAAATATCAAATGTGACAGCAAATAAAAATGATAATTTCATTTAAAAACAAAATCATTACACTTTTTAACTGCAGCATTACGGCTATTCTAAAATACCAAAGAAAAAGAAGTTTTCAATTAAAATATTAACAGTAATAGCAAAAAATAAATAAATAAAATAAAAAGTAAAGGGAAAAAAATACGAAAGCTTTCAGATTTTAAATTGCGTCCAAAGGGGCATTTTATAACGTTTTGTGTGTTACCTTTATTTATTAAATTTCATGTTCTTCGTACTTAAACCATAAAATTCAGTTCAACAGCAATGTCGCAAAATAATTTTAAAATGAGTATACAATCTTTAGAATTTCTGATACAGAAGTTCCGTGAGCTTTAGATAAAAAGGTTTTCTCCCCAAATAGAGTGTTGCCATTGCTCGTTTTTAAATTGTTTGTTCATCAAAAATTTGTTTTGCAAAATATGAAATAAATAATAAAAATTCCAAATTCGGGCTTTTGGGTCCTTCTTGCAACGGGAAAGCAACTATCTTTACCTCTTCCCTAAAGATGGCAGGAAAATTAAATATCCCATCGGCTAATGACCCTGGAAGTGACTTTCATAAAGAACAGGTCACAGCACTTGTTAATAAATTCAGGGATGAGCCAGCATTTCCATCCTTCAACTTGATCAGTGTTCCAGCTAACCACATAGTGTAGATGTTCTTACTTAGTGTTAACCTACTTAACAACTGATGTTGCATTTTTGCACCATTAGACAGAAAATTTTTTTGTCTTATGTATAGTGTGTTTTTCCTTAACTTTTTCTATTTATTGTATATAAAACATTGTTTCTGGGCAAAAACAAAAGCTGCTTCTCTCACATTAAAAACTTTTAATAAAATAATCACTTCGTACTTTTTGTTTTCCTTCTAATTTTGAGCAGATCTCATACGAAGCACAACTAATCAAACAATTTTACAGACATGCCAATCTTCTAGAAACATTGCCATCCAAAGGTAAGGTTATTATTTTACTTTTATTGGCATAAATATGCATTTTTTAAATGCTGCAGAAATACTTTAAAATGAATCAGTTAGTTCAAAATTAAAGTCATTTCTTTTACAGATTGAAAAAAAAAAAAAAAAAAAAAACTTCCAAAATAACAAATATCTGACTACGTAAAACTGAAAAACTGGCTATGGTTCATTGCTGTTTAAATATTTTATTAGTGGGGTAGTGGATATTTGTTTAAGTATACATGGATTTGTTCTTTAGTACTTCAACTGTCACTTTTCAGATTAGTGTATCTGTTCACAGTTGAGAAGAGTCCGACATTCAGACGTCCTACATCCGAAATGATCCAAAATCCAGACCTATGAATCACCAGCTAATCTTTTTAGAAATTTTTTTATATGCTATACTCCTGCACATTATATTTTTCATAATAAAACAAGAAAGTTCTGATTTTTAATTTCACTTCGCCACTTAGCAATATACTCCAAACTGAAGAAACAATCACTTATTAGCATAAATCTATATTAGTAACAAATATGGCTTTGGGCACCTTTATGCTTGAAGCATGCATCTCAAACTGAAGCATTCTACATCAAAACACTGGTGCCACAACACCCATTGAATAATTTTTCATCCTTGATGGCAACTGGGCAAATTTTACTATTTTTTGCTTTCATCATCACAACTATCTAGACGCAGCTTGAGAAATTACTCATGCAATGTCTAAACATTCTTCTTAGTAACTGACTACTAATGTTGAAATTACAGTAAGTGATGACAGTACATTATGTGATAAAATGCTTTAAAGAAGAAAATCGCATCCGAATTAAAGTAAAAAGAGATTGTCCAGCAAAGAGAACTCTACGCAACTCAATGAGATCAGAAATTTATAGTTAGAAAATCTGTAATAAATTACTGTTTTAGTGTTTTCAAGATTTCTAGAGAATTAACTGAAACATTTTCTATTTCAATTTCACTTAAAACTGTTCAACGAGTACTCAGATCAGCTGCATTGCATAGGCGCTTTGCTCGAAGAAAAATTTCTGGAAGTGCAAAAAATAAAAAGCTTAGACTTTTCTTCTTAAAATCCATGGTAAATAAGCATGAAGCATATTAGAATCATGTCTTAATGGCAGATGAAAGCAAATTTAGTATTATTGATTCTGATGGGCATATAATGGAATGAAGAGGTGGAAAAAATAATCAGACCTTGGTTGGTGCAGTAAAGCATGGCAATGGAGGAGTTTTGCAAGGGTGCACGTCAGCATCAGGATTAAATAATTCTGGAACAATGAATCATGCTTTTTATTTAAATATTTTAAAAATTAAAATTATCCAACAACAGTTCGGATATTTTTATCAGGATAACAATTCTAAGCACATGGCCCTCAACATTCACCTTTTGGGAGTCTATAATTGTGCAGAAGTTCTGAAATCAACACCTCAGTCACCAGATGTAAAGCCAAAAGAACACATCTGGAGTTTAAGAGTACGAAGATGGAACATTAAAATAAAAACCGAACTAAACGCAGTAAGGATGGAAGAATGGAGAAACACTGATGCAGATATTACAACAAAAAAAAAAAAGTGAACTCGGACGTTTGAAAGCTGTCATAAATACTGCAATATATACTACAAAATACTAACTGAGAGAAATACTACAATATTTACTAATATGTATGGATTTCTTTAAAGTATACGAAGACTTTTGCAAGGCAACTTTTCTGTTACTTTTTTATGATTGATTTTCCAAAAAAATTTTAGTACATTCATAAATAATTAATGTAGTTTTGCTAAGAGAAATTCATAGCTATTAGTAAACGATTTCATTCGAAAATATTAATTTTTATTAATGAATAAAACAATATTTCGCGGAAACTCGTAGTATACGAACACTTTTGTGAGCCACTGTATATATAATACAAATAGTAAATGCAATTAAACACGCTTATGGCCAAAATATGAATATTTCAGAATTCATAATACAACTTCGATACTGTACTGCATCCGAATTTGCAAGTTATAATTTATTATGATTAAATAAGAAATAAATTCTCACATACGCAACATACGCATTCACTAACAATGATACGAAGCATAGAATTAACATGGAAAATAGGAGTAAAAGGAAAATATCATTACAATCATTCGTTAATAAGCCTTAAAAATAGTTAAAATTCAAATCGCTAAGGATAAGAAATCCGTAAAAAGTCCTACAGACAAAATCACTAAAGAAAACCTATACATCAGTAGTGGAGAAAGTTTCGAACTCCCATGCACAAAGGAAATAAATGATTCCAGCAATTACGATAATATTTTTTCATTTTTTAGTAATTACTGAATATTACATACCTCACGATCACTCATTGCTAGATATGTCTTACCACCTAAAACAGTGCGATTATCTTTACAAATTAAGAACTCACAAAATAATATTATCCTACTACAACACACTTCAAGGTACTTCCTCTCATTCAAGTAAAATGGCTTCGCAAAATCGAATCAACAGGCTCGCACACAAAAAGCGGCAATCACAAAATATTTTAAAAGTGTCTAAGGGACTTAATTTTGCAGATATCCACAATATAAAAAACATCCTTAATTTTACGAAACATATTTTATATTTTTATTTCGTATAATTATAAAATAAAATACCGTAAAATAAAATCATTCGATAAATGATGATGCCAAACGGAACTGTGTATATTCAGGTTCTTCGAGCGGTATTTTTTTATCAAAACAGGAAAAAAATTATTATCAAAGTAAGAAAATAAAATTTAATAATAAAATACGAAAATATTTAATAGACGAAATCAGAAAAATGTGTTTCTTTCCACTTGCAACCTATGTATGATTTGAAACTATGTATGTATGCCAACTTTGCTTCTCGATGCTGCCATCCCGCGATGCCCCTGTCGTCATGCACACTTTATGCTCCGCTTTGGCTGCTGTACACTGTTAGCGATATATGATGAGAATGGAGCTGAAAGACGATATGAAAAGGAGAAAGAAGTTAAAAAGTTACAAATTTTGCAAAATAAATTTCTTCAGCTTATTACCGGGCCCTGTGTTTTCTCAGAAACAAGAATCTGAAAAAAACTTAAAGACTGATTACGCCAATAAACTAAACGAAAATTTCAGCCGTCATGCCCAAAACAACCATGCTGCAAATTTTGCTGCAATTTTTGAAGTTATTATCTTTGAAGTCTACAAGATTACTTTTCCGGACCCTACACAGCACATCTATTTAACATTTTAGATCTACGTACATAATTGTTTGTTTACATCATCATTTCTCCTGCAAACTTTTAAATGTAGGATTATTTCATCTTTATTTTAAGTGTCTAATTTTTTCTCACTTCTTTCCATGTAAACGTAACTGCAGTGCAACCCTCGATAGTATAGAGGTTCACGTCAATAGTTCGAGCCCATCTGGCCCATTTAATTTTTAAAGATTTTAAATCCTTAAAGTTCTGAACAAAACCAGAGCTCCACTCAGTCCACTGATTCTGGTCTCTGGAAATTTCTTTCCCTTCCTATGGATCTAAGATTTATCTCTGATCATGTACGTATTTATGTACATGTATTTAGAAGTAAATTATTCCATTCTCTAAATTTTATTAACCCAAAGGGCGTTAGCCCAGAAGGAAGGACATATTCCCCTTCTGAACCTTCTTAGCTCCTATTCAGGATCAACTACATATCAAGTTCGCCCATAACTTACATGATATTTACTTCCGTAGGCATAAAGAAATGTCGCCCACATCCTTAAAGGAGCCAAGTTGACGCACCAAGGCGCCGAAGAATATCCCAGAGCAGTTTCTCCGAAGAATATCCCAGAAGGGCTATTAATTTCCTTTTGGCATTTTTCACTGAAAACTTTAAATGTCGGTTCACTCTTCAAATTGTTGCCAACAAATTTTATCCCCCTGTGTTATATTTAAAGAACTTAAATAATGAAGAATCTGCGTAAATACATGTTTGTTTCTCGCACTGTCATAAAACAATGATGCCTAGAGCCATAAAAGTTTGAATAACGTAATCTTACACCGAATATGGGCATCTGGAAACCATAATTTGGAATTTATTTTATTATCGTTTTCATATTTTGTCAGTTATTAAAGAATTTTCGATTAACAAACTCAACGATTTCAAAGCGAGGATTGGCAACACTGTACGGCAAAAAAAATTTTACCTCCAGCGTACGAGATTATGTATCGGGAATCCTAACGATATGCTCAGTTTAGAATTATTTTGCGATATTGCCGTTGAATTGTATTTTATGGTGCAAAGAACATTTAGTAAATAATGGTAACACACAAAAGGTTTAAAAAAAGTCCCTTTGGGCGTAATGTACAATCTGAAAGCTTTAAGGCTTTTTCTTGTGTGTGTTTTATAACTTTTTATTCCAAAGGGGCTTTGTCCATGAAGAACTATTGCTTTCGTTTACCGATTTAGCGTTGGAAATATTAAAAGTCTGAATCATTTTTCAAACTGCTGCCACAAATACTGCAGCCCTTTATTGAAAGACATTAAATAATGAAGAATCTGCATAAATGTATATATATTTCTCCAAATGTGATAAAACAACGGTAACTAGAGCCATCTAATTTTGAATAACGTACGTTTCCACCCGAATATGCGGATATGGAAGCCCGAATTAGGAATTTGTTTTATTATCTCTTTCATATTTTGTAAAACTTTAACCAATTTTACATGAGTAAACTCAAACGATTTAAAAGCGAGCAATGACAACACTCTACGGGGGGGGGCTTTTTATCTAAACGCGCTAAACTCTGTATCAGAAATTCTAAAGATATACTAATTTTTAAATTATTTTGCGATATTGCTGTTGAACTGAATTTTATGGTTTAAGTGCGAAGAACATAATATTTAATAAATAAAGGTAACACACAAAATGTTAAAAAACGCCTCTTTGGAAGTAATTTAAAATCTAAAACCTCTCAGACTCTCTATCTCTCTTTCTCTATTTTTTTGGGGGGGGGGCTAGTCTACATTCTAGTATTGCCATTTCTAATTAAAACGGAGTATCCAAAAATTAAAATAAATGTGAAAAGAAGACATTTTGATAATATTAAATATAGGATGAGATTTCAAACAAAAGTACATACGGAAATAAAATGTGAAATAAGGTTAAGCTGCTTTACTATTGCACGTTACAAAAACCTACAGTATTATGTCAAAACAATTCAAAGAAATAAACACCAGTGAAAAAGCAATAGTCTATTTCTCTATAAACTTTGTAAGTCCCGAGTTAATAAACATGTCTCATACGTGTAAATAAACATGTCCTTGGTAAGTAAACCGTCCCTGTATGTCTGGGCTTATCTCTACAACAAATCAGTAATTCCCTTTCAAAATAGTACTAATATTTTTGTTTTGGCTTATGAGTTCTGTTTAAAAATTTATTTTTTGCATATAGAAAATTTCTGTTACATTTCTTGTCGCCAACACACCGCACGCTTTCTTAGCAGTTGACTAGGCGTAGCTGAAGTCTACATTCCCTACCAAATGACGATTACCATGCTGAAAAAATGCCTTCTAGGCATGCGTCAAGCATAAGCTATGCGAAAGCGAGATGCTACCTCGACACGGTAGTCTGTAACACAGGTACTTAGAACTCAATAAATCGCTTTGATGTCGACGTAATATGTACAGGATTTAAGCGAAAATCAGAACAGTCTTTAAAGAAGCAACTGGAGGGCAGTGGAATAAAAGAAAGAAGTCACAAAGATTTAATATTACCAAAGTTTCAGATATCTGTTGTCCTTTTAGAGTAGCTGAAAGAAATTTATTAATTTATTCGTTAGTCAAATAGCAATAAGTTGTCAAATAAAAATAGACACTTGAATCCATTTTCATTATATATTTTCCTCTTCTCCCTAGCTGCTATTCCTTACACGATCGATCCTTATTATTTTCGTTGTAGTAAAATGTCGCTTATTTCTTTAAATGAGCCAAATGGTCGTCATTAAGTCTGTTCTCCGAAGATTACCCCTTTTTATATAGTGTATATATTATACGTAGGTCAGTCAGAAAGTTAGTTGCACTCCTTCGTAAGAATTTTCTGTCAGAGGCTATTTTGATGAAACTTTGTGGCAACACTTCAGACATGCACCTGTATCGCGTGACGTAGCGGCTTCTACGAGGCAAGTTTAATTTTACTGATAATCAGTCTCAAACATGTCTCGACGGTTGCACATAGCGTCCAAGTTGGAAATGCGTGCAGTGATTCGTTTTTTGTGGGCAAAAAGCTGCAACTGCACTGAAATTTATGGGCAGTTGCATGAAGTGTATGGTGAAAATGCAATGTCACGCCAAGCTATCGCGAAATGGTGCAACATGTTTGAGAATGGACGTATAGATATTGACGACGCTGAGCTAGAGGGAAGACCATCAACTGCAACAAATTCGGAAATCGCTGCTCGCGTCAATGAATGCATTCTTGCAAACAAACGCATCACGATAAACAAAATCTCAAATGAACTGGATATTTCTCATGGAAGTGTGCACAAAATTATCGCCGATCACCTTGAATTTCGTAAAGTTTGAGCTCGATAGGTGCCACGTCTATTGACGGAGGAACATAAAGGAAAACGTTTTGAAAGTGCATTTGCATTTCTGCAACGTTACCAAACGGAAGGAAATGACATTTGGACAAAATTGTGACTGGAGATGAAACTTGGATTCCCCGCTTCTCACCTGAGACGAAACCCAGCTCGCTCGAATGGAAACATTGCAGTTCCCCGACACGAAAAAAGTGTCGAACTGTTTCATCTGCAGGAAAGGTGATGATGACGCTGCTTTTCGATAGAGAAGGCGTGGTGCATACAGAGTTCATGCCGAAGGGGGCCACAATTAATGCATCTTCTTATTGTGAAATACTAAAACGATTGCGGAAATCACTTAAAAATCGACGGCCAGGTAAACTGTCGAAAGGCATTGTGCTCCTGCATGACAATGCAAGACCGCACGCAGCAAAACAAACGTGCGAACTTCTGAAAACGTTTAGGTGGGAAGTGTGGAATTACTCTCCTTATAGCCCAGACCTTTCACCTCCTGACTTCCATGTGTTTGGTCCTCTGAAACAAGAACTTTCAAAGAGACGGTACCATTCGGATGCCGAAGTGAAAGCTACAGCCTAACAATGGTTATCGGATATTGGACGATTTTTTTGCAGAAGGCATCGAAAAACTTGTACCACGCCTAGACAAATGCTTAAATAATGGAGGCAATTACGTTAAAAAGTAGATTTTGAATGCAACTTTAAAATGCAAATGAAGTTATTGTAAAATTTCTATCCTGTTTTGTTTTCTTAAGCAGTGCAACTAACTTTTTGACTGACCCTCATATATATAGGGAAATATACGTGCATATATAATATATATATATAAGGAAATAGATATGCATATATAATATATATATATATAGAGAGAGAGAGAGAGAGAGTTTCCTTGTGTTGTTTCATATGCTTGATGACACGAATGGGATAAGGATTAAACATGAAAAGAAAATATTATTCTAGAAGTTTGATGACAAAATAGATTAAACCTTTTAATATTATTAATTTCACAAAATCCATATGAACGTGCAGAGTGAAGACAGACTTCATTTTTCAAGGTTTGGTTTATTTGATTATGGGACAGCACTCAAGGGCTATCTGCCTAAGACAGAGGATGTCTCCGTGGAGAATTTTTAGGAAAACTTACTCCTATACTCTTTACAGTGTAGAGACATTAGGTATTTTTTAAAGCAGGAGATGTGAAAAATGAGAAAAGCCCTCCACGTGTCTCAAACCACGGACCTCTCGAATACGCGCCGAGCATGCTGACCACTACACCACAAAAATATGCTAAGAAGGCGGGAGCCTTACATACTCCCCTTTTAAAAAGCTACTGGGAATTAGGAGATCCAGTCACTAAATCATGGTGGTGGAGAATCATCGTCCACTACTTTTTTTTAGTTCGGGCGCCAAGTAGAAATATTAAGTACTTTTTTAAAGCAGATGTGAAAAATGAGCAATGCCTTCCCCGGGACTCGAATCACGGATTTCTTAAATACGTATGCTGATCACTATACCACGAAAACATGCTAAGAAGGCGGGAGCCTTACATACTCCCCCTTTTAAAAGACGACTGGGAATTAGGAGACCCAATCGCAAAATCACGTGGTGGAGAATCATCATCCCCTACCTTTTTTAGTTCGGTTGCCACTGTAGAAATAACAGGTATTTTTTTAAAGCAGAAAATGTAAAAAATGAGCAAAGTCGTCGGCGGGACTCGAACCACGGACCTCACGAATACGCGCCGAGAGTGCTGACCACTACCAACACCGTCTCAAAAGATAAGGCCTGAGCACGAGAGGGGAAATGGTCAGTGACGTTACGATCAGAGACCGACGTGATGACGGTGAAACAAAGTAAGTGTCTCCTAGACGTTCAAACCAATAATACTCCAGCAATGAAGCTACAATTAGTGCGTTTTTACTACCCTTGGTAAATTCGTATTCTACCTTGTGATTAGATCCTAATTTTGAATTAAAATTTCGGAAACCTTATGGAAAATCAATTGATCAGAAATTATGATCCACTAAAATAATAAGTAATTTGCTCTCCTTGGACAATTACGTCTAAAGCAATGTGTGAGTAATTACAATGAAATGAGTTCTAAGAATAAATGTTAAGCAATAATTTGAATTAAAGGTAAGGCATTTTCAAATCTATTTCTAATGATATATGATAAAAAATTAAATTAGAAACACGTAACTGAAAACTATTACCAAGTCTTAATAGAAAATCTGCTATTTCAAGCAGTTGGAAGTATAGAATTATTGATTCTAGTTCAAGGATTTATTATTCCATAAATATTTTTGTTTGCCTGATTCCTAGAAATAAAATAGGAGTAATAATCACCGTTATTTGAAAATTCCGTTTTCCTTTTATGAAAACGTTGCATTTATTTTGTCTAAAAACAATAAATTTTAATTTAAAAAGTAAAAATTATTGATGCTATAGATTTTCAAATAATTTTAAAAGGTAAAATTATGACGCATATCTCCGTTAAAAAGTGTGATGTAAAGCAGAGTGTAATTGTAGGTCATTTAAATCACCACGTGTGGAGTTATTTATCCTCAAGAACTTTAGACAATATCTTAAGAATATAATAATAACAAACTGATATTTTCTTTACAACATTGGAGTGGAAAACAAAATGTTCTCGAAATAAAATTTCGATCAAATTATCTATATTCAGAGGCTTTATTCTCATGGCAACATACAAGGCATAACTGCTTTTGATGAAGTAAAACATGTTAAGAATATAAATGATGAAATATTATGTAAGAATTTTTTGCATGCCCTTTTTTATTCTGTGAGAAAGAGAAACTGTAATAAAGTTCAGTTAATTCAGCACCTCTCAGAAATGCATCTGCTGTGGATGATTTTAAAGGAAACTGACAAAAATTATTTTCATTACCACACTGAAGTATAACAGTATTTAAATAGATGTCTTATTCTGCGGGATTAGTTAAAATTGCTCTATTTAAGACTTCTTGACCGAAAGGAAAATTCACCCCAACTTATAAATCATGCACTTCCTGGTTGGATCGTATTACTATGTGAGTGCAAGCTTTGTGTTATCGAAAATGGCCAGTTTTTACAGAAGATTCGCTGCTGTTCGAGTAGAGTGAAGTACTACACATTCTCTTCTTAGCATCGCTATCAGGCTTTAAAACCTGTTATAGAAGTTCTACAGTAGTATCAGAGTTTTCTGCTGATCATGCTATTCAGTTTAGCAGTGAAGAAGCGCTGATCAAATTTGTGATTGCATTTTAATATAGGTGATCTTCAAAATGCCATCTCTTCTTTGCAACAGTAATTATGACAGCGCAGTTTACAACATTTCTATACGGCAAGTATTTGAATCAGAATCCAAACTTAGATTGCAGGATTCTTTGTCTCTTAATTGAAGTGTGTATGGGAGTGTTAAAAAATTTGACACTGAAATTCTGTGGAAAGATTTAGGGCAAGAAGATGATGTAAATAATTCAATTCATGTGCAAGAACGTGATTTTTTACAGTTAACAACAGTTTTACCTATTTATTATCTTGAAGGCTACTGTGCATATACCCTGTACAAAAAATTAAAATGCAACTCATGCAAAAACCAATTCACTGTCCATAAAGAAATGGATTGTGGTAATTCGTGCAGACCAGTATCAAGTTTAGACAGAGGAGGCTTACTGTTTCCAAATACAGACGATGTAAAGATTGTAAGTTACTCTTACATCATAATTAAAAAATCAGTTTGATCTGGATATGAACAATCATTCTTAAAAGTACAAACTCAGAGCTACGTACTTTTTTCAATTACTATAAATCAATTAAGTTTTCAATTAAGTGTAAGAAACTTTGATCATTTAGATGTATGTTTTTCAGGGCATTATGCTGAAGACATTATTAAAAAAATTGTTTGGGTTTTTGAATATTTTGCTAAAAAATTATTGTTGTAAAAGAAATGATGTTAACTATACTTTATAAAAATATTTTTGCTTGTTTCCTTCTTCCAAATTTTTAATTTTGCTGATCTCTAGTGCAGGTTATTTCTTAAAAAGTTTTTTATTTCATGTACTGCAGTTTAAATTTGTGTTAATGCCTTGTAAAATTGATATCGGTCAATTTTTTGATTCAACTGATAGTGGGTATAGTCCATCCCATATATACGAAATGTTGAATAATGTCATTAAATTTATAAATATATTTATAATCACGATAACTGCATTATAAGTACATAAAAGTACTCAGTGACCCAGCATACCCAGCAAATATACTTAGTGACCCAGCATTTCCTACTGATTTTACTTCAATATTAAGTCATTTAAATTTAGAATTATAAGGTAAAAATGAAAAAGTAATTGATATGATCAGCTGCATAGACGCATATAAAACAAAATTTTTGCTAATAATAAACAAAATTTATTTTGCTAATAGAAGATCTGCAACAAACTAATCTGAATCATTTTTCAAATATGGCGGATAACCTACAAAAACATAAAAATATTAATTATAAAATCGACAAATATGTCGCGAAACTCCAAAAAGTAATTGAAGACTTTGAGATAACATTCCAGGCTTTTGAAAAAATTAAAGAAATTGTCATATCTTTCTTTTAAAAAAGATTTAAGTGTGAAACGCATTAGCGAAGAAATTTCAGCCATATTTCATGTGGATTAAAAAGCATTAGAAAATGAAATTATGATTTTACTTAATCTTACAAGCCCGAAAATTTGAAGATTTTTGGAAATATGTCAACCGAGAAAAATATCCCACTATCACCAAATCGTAGCGAATATATCTATTCTTGTTTCGGATCTACATACCTATGCGAATCGGCATTTTCATACCTGAAACTAAGGAAGACTAAACATCGTTTTGTCCTGACTGATAATAATACTGAAGACTCATTATTATTATCTTTGTCTGGATATACACTTAATTATGCTTCCTTGGTTAAGGACATGCAAACTCAGTCTTCCCATAGATGTTAAGGCAACAAAGTAAATTCTAAAGCTGTCTTTATCTGTAGCTACTTTGAATTAATAAAGATTGTTAATAATTATCCATGTTCTATTTTTTACTTTGACACGAGGTTTTGGGTTCTTTAAATAATTATTGCTGTTGTTTTTTACGCAGGTTGATAAACCTTATATCTATATTTTAAACGAGATATGCTCAGCGAGCTATCAATAGATTAGCAAAAAGTAAGCCATGCTATTCTTTCATGATAAATTCTCCTGGCCCAAAAGAATGCGAAAGTGAAATATTGAAATCAAATTATCAGCCATACTGTATATTTTTATAACTACTTTTTCATGTTAACGAACAAATAGCACAACACCTTATATATGGCAGTAGATAAAAAAATTGAATTGCATTTTAAGATAGTAAAAATCTATCTTGAAAAAGGTGTAAGGAAATCGACTTTTTTAGGTAGGAATACTGCTATTAAAAGTTGGGTCTGGAAATTTACTTCCTTCCTGAGCCTATATCTCGAAAACTTAATAAGTGATTTAAAAAATAGTTTTGAATATATATTTTACTTATCTACCCATACCTCGATGGAATGCACCTTATACTGAAACACAGTGTATAAACATTGTGTGTATTTTGCACTCTTCTCCCGCCTTAGACTACACTTATGACAACTTTTAAGATAAAAAGTAGATCTTATATACAAAAATGT
This sequence comes from Stegodyphus mimosarum, assembly GCA_000611955.2. Lineage (NCBI taxonomy): Eukaryota > Metazoa > Arthropoda > Arachnida > Araneae > Eresidae > Stegodyphus > Stegodyphus mimosarum. The sequence continues at coordinate 8,349 of KK121362.1, read as the reverse complement.
TGGCCACCTCTGCTATAGACATATAATTTCTTACTCAGTAATTAAGTTCCATTGTTCAAGTCGTGTAATTGCTTTGTCGAGAATTCCGACTAATTTGTCAATCGAATTTTTTTTCAATAACCTCCATGCCACTATCGGTAACGGTATTTTCTGGAGATCTAGAACCATTAAAAAAAAACACGCCATTCGTTAATTGATTGATGATTGAGGCATTGCCATCGCAATGAAAAACTTCTATTTAACTCCTCTTCCCTAAATTCTACCGCCGGTTGCGGCCATACGAGCTCTGGCTTTACGTGAATAACAAATGTTATTCTTAATTCAACTAGCATTAAATATAATATTTTGGCCTATGAGTATCATTAACAAAATCAATTTTTAGCATATGGAATGAAATTTTTGTTAAATCTTTCCTCGTCAACATTTTAGCTCATTTAACTTAAATTTGTAATCGAATAATACTCTTTGTTATTCGATTATTAATATAAAAAAATTGTTTAGTCATCGTTGCATGAGTATTATTGCCTACTGTTATACGAATGAATTGCTGTCTACTGAGTATACTCAGGATTACGATCTCGCCTTCGGGGGTGGTGTATTTTAGCTTATACCCTTATTTTTTAAAAACCGTTATTAGCCTTTAGTATAATGTTTAATTTACTGGTTATAACTGTCTCTAATTGATGCCAGAAATATAGATACGATCCAAGCTGAATGACACCACTCAAGTTTTTATGTGTTGATAAACATGCGGCGATGTAAACAAAATACAATAAAAAATGAGACGCAGCTACGGAGTCAAATTATTAATCGGTATAAAAAATTATTAATCAAATTATTAATCGGTATTACTAAATTGATTATTTCGGTATTTTATTTAGCGCCGAACTGAGATATCGGTATTCTCCGCATGTTTTAATACGAAGAGGAAAAAAATCAAATGCGCATGCGTGAAGTATATAACCGCCCTCCAAAACAAAATCCTAAAAAAAAAATTGGTTGGTGAATTTGAGGTCCGAATTTTAGATCATTCCTGATATTAGACGTCCGGATCTCGGAGTTTGTACTGTAGTTACAAAGATGGATCAGATTGCTGTCTGTATAGAATGGAAGGCCAGTTGCATTTGCTTTTCAAAGCTTACCTGAAGCAGAAAAAGATTATGCATCAATAAGGATTTTTAAATATCGCGTCTGCTTTTCTAAATTCCATTATGTCATTTATCGTCGAGTATCAGATGGGCTAAATGATCACAAGTCTTTGGTGTGCGCAGTGAATAAAAATATAGCCAATGTAATAGTTACAACGGATGAAAATAAAATTTTAGATAAATCTTCAGTATCTACGATAATTTATTCTTAAGCCTCTTAAGAATGACTCAGAAATGAAAAAAACTGTTCACAGTTTAACTACACATTTACAAATGAATACAAACAAAGAAAAGGAGTTCGAAAAGCTACACTAAATGATGCAGGTCTTGCTTGTATCATTAAATTTTGGTTCGAGAGACGGCCTTTAAATGACAAAAATTGTACCTGTTGAGGAACAGAAATATTTTAAATTTCGATATGACATTCATGTTTAAGTGACAGTGACAATGAATTTAAAAACATAAAATTTGAAGCTGCTTTATAAAGTTCACTTTAATTTAGAAAAAAAAGAAAAAAGAAAGCCTTTTCTGGCATATTTTTTTCAGGTTAAGTGTTGTTTTGAACTGTGATCAATAAAAATATTGAAAATATGAATGCAGGATGTAAAATAAAATGTAAAAGAGTTTTTAATCAAATTATGATATTCCTAATCTGCTTTTAGAAAATACTGAGATAGAAATTACGTAGCAGTCTAATGTTATCCGTCAGAGTGGATAGACAAAATAAAACTGTTAGACAAAACTTAAAGCATTTTTTTTCCATTCATGGAATATCCAGAGTAGCTATTCGTCATACTAAAGTATTACTATATCTATGGTCGTAATATGCCTTTTGCTCGAGTAATAAAAAGGTTTACGCTTTAGGTCATCAATCACGCTTTAGGTCATCACTTTAAATATAATATGACGGATGATATGTAGAAATTATGAAATTAAAAAGATGATTTGTTGTTTATGACTTTAAGGGAACCCAAATTTACAAGAAACTCAATATTTATTTGTTTGTTTTATTATACATTTCTTTTAAATTAAATTGTTTCACCAGCTTCTTTTTTGTGCTACCTTCTCTTTTATTTCATAGAGAGGCATAATTTTTTGCTTAGTTAGAAAGTTTCATTTTTCAAGTCCCGTAGTTGCACTGTCGAAAACTTCCCACTAAACAGGCAGTCGAAATCTTTTCATTCTTAAAAACCTCTATTACTTTCGTCACTATCGGTAGCTATATTTTTTGGATTTAAAGCCATTCTTCGCTATCCGCTAGATGATTGCTGATTGAGGCGCTGTCATCGCAATAGAAAACTTCCATTATACCATTTTAATTTATTATCACTTTCCCATATTTCTTCATAAATTCCCTTAATTGAAAAATTTCACCTTTTATAGCATTCAAAATTTTTGCCAAAATAAAGTTGCTGTTTTGCTTAATTTTAAAATTGCATTTTATTAGCCAGAATTGCGTCAAAGTCGTTTTCTGGCAACAAAGCTCACTAGAAGGCAAGTAACAAATATGCTTCTACTTTCCAGATCCTGCTACAACTCCAGAATTAGAAAGTCTTTTGAACATAATAAAAAATTTAAACTTTAGTTTTCTTAAGATAGCTATAATAATGCTAATAGCCTACACAAAATAATACTTTGGCTAAAATTAAGTAAAATAGAGCGCAATTTGCTACGCTAACTGACCGTAATTTTTTTCGAATCTAATATCTCTCTCTTCCCGCTGTTACGCCAACAAAACAAAGCCATTATTAGCTCTCAAGAATGTCTTGCATCTTCACTTACTGTTTATGTCAGACAGAAAAATTTCAACTCCCTCTTCGAGGGCAGAAAGTATGATCACGGTTAACGTCATTAACCATGGTGATTTTCTAGCTAGCAAGTGTTTAAAAGGGACGTACAGGAATTTCAGTTAGTCTGAAGGGAAATCGTTTCTATGACATATAAAATTTTTGAAGTATTGCAGTCTCTAGTGCTAAATTTGGAACAGAAAAAATGCTGGGTCTCGATATTCGATGTCCGAACTTCGACCTCTGATCAGTATAAAAATGAACCAATTTCAGAAAATGGCTGGGATAGCTAAAAATATTTTCAATGGGATATGGATAGATGAAATGCATAAAGTCTTTTTAAAATAGAGGAACACACTGATTACTGGAATGAATGTCTTACCCGCACAGATCCATTGAGTCGGTGTTTTTGTACAAAATTTTCAGCTACTTTGCCAGCCTTAAAACCAAATAAGCAACTGGAGGTTAAGAAGGACATAGTTTAGTTATTTTATCATGATCAACAAGCCAAGGAAAGACTAGAGTTGAATGAAAGCGAAAATGTACCACACATTTTCTTCTTGATTAAATCATTGAAAGCCAGACTGAATTGTTCTGAAATCTGAAACGCCAAAATCATACTTAATTAAAACTCAATAAACATAAAGAGGAAGCATAGTAAAAACTTAAAAGTTCAGACTTAGAATATTCTATTTATTAAGATACAGAATTATCTTAGCTAAGCGATCAAAGCGATTTACGCAGTTCAAGAAATAACAATCAAGCCCCATAACAGTATACTGAAGGCTCATGTAATCAGGGAAATGCTCATGCAATAAGGAGAGGCAAGACCTATAAAACAATAATCTCAATTAAAAGATTTTGATTTGTGTTTTCTCATTATAAAAGGGAAGATCTTACAGTTGTTCATTAACAGTATTAGGTTAATACAGTCAAATACCGAAAATCCGCCGACCTGAAATCCGCATTGACACTCAAAATATAGTTACGGATTTCATATTTATTTGGCTATTTATTTACAATTGTAATTAAAATTGCTTTATATTTCCCGTGCAACGCAGACGATTTTTTTAAGTGAAAGCTACGTCGAAAAAAATAAAATAAAA